>JAUEJL010102368.1:0-13151 GCA_032274825.1 Drosophyllum lusitanicum
TGAAATTGAAATTAAAAGCTTAGTGATCAAGTTATATCTTCTTTATTACGGGTAGAATATATATATATATATATATACACACACACACGATTAATCCTCTTAAATAAAGTTTAAGAAAAATAATAAAATCTATCTCTCTCTCTCTTCTCTCTCTTGTGTTTTCCGCAAAACCCTTCCATAAGGGTTTCGAGTTTCGTTTATCGAGTTAAATACGTACAGGGTTAAGGTTGTGATTGTTCATGTTGGTTGCTTCCGGCTAAAAGAATGTCAATTGGCATCATTACGGGTAGACTAAAGCTTGGGCTGCGATTAGCAGGAAAAATATATCTTTTTTTCGTTTTTCTGTTTTTCATTGAAAAAGTGGAGTTTTCGTTTTCTATGAGAAACGAAGAACATGTTTAGTTGGGGGGTAAAGTTTTCAAATTTCTAGGGAAAAAAAGAAAATATGTTTGGTTGAAGTGTTCTTTTAGAAAAATTGTTTGAAAAAGTGAGGGAGTTTGGAAACATAGAGAAAATGGGAGAAAATAAAAAGTATGAGAGTTTTCTATTTTCTGAAAAAATGTATAAGTGAACAAGTTTTCTAGTTTTTAGTTTCTTCGAAAAATTTTCTAACGATATCTTGAGTTTCCGAGGTAAAAAGATTTGATTTAATAAAGATCATAGCTTTTTAGGTTTAATAGGTTATATCTTTATTTATTTTAAAATCCGTTTCCGTTGTGTTTTATATATAAAGTTTCGATTCTTAAAAAATTTTATCAAATAAAGATTGTGTTTTGTTAAAACACGCGTGATACATTTTGCGATTCACAAGATTGTTTTGACAATTAAAACCCAACATGCTTCATTTTCAACATCAACATCTAAACTTACGCGTATGATCCAATCGTGTTTTACAAGCACCCATCTTTCAATTTTAGGTGCTTGAGTACTTGACCAATATGTTACCCATCAAGGTAAATATATTCTCCTGGTGAATCATGAGTCTGTCTCCAAAAACTCACGATTAATTTTGGTTTCATAATTATTAATTAATTAATGGTTTAGAAAAGGGTAGATTTATCGTTTTGTTCAAAAAAAGTTGTATTAATTACCATTTTCTTAATCTGTGTGTGTTTTTTTATTTATGGACTATAATTTGGGATGGAGTGAGAAATAACTATTATTTAAGAAAATCGGGTTAAACGGCCTAACTTCGAGTTTATCAAGTTGACATGGACTTGACCTATAAATTTTCATGTCAACCCGCTACTAACTCAACTTACTTTCATGTCGGATTTGTGTTAACCCACTTCGTGTTCGGTTTGTGTCGTGTCATATCAAGGATTTACGGCCCTAGTGGAAACAAGTTAGTATTATTTTTTCTTTATAATCGTATCAAGGAAAACTTTTTTTGGTCTTGTCCTCTTTGGAAGACTCTCAACAAGTCGTGAGAAAAAGAAAAGACCATGATTTTCTACTGGTCCCAAATGAATATATACCATAAAATTTCATCTTGTTTGCTTTTGAATTTTAATTTTGCAATTTAAGAGATTATATTGTCACTCTCTTTCGTAATAATTGTAATGTAAGTTGTCAAAGTATTTAACGTGAACGGTAATGCTTGCCGGTAAAAGACAATATAAGCCAATAGAAATAGTGTCCGGTTTTTCTTTTAAAACAATAAATAAAACCTATTTTTATTTAAAATAAATAAAACATAGTGTTTTTTTAAATGTGAGACAAAAGGCCCTATAAAACCTATTTTTATTTAAAATCGGGATTGATAATTATTTAATTATTAAATTTTTACTTCAATTAATTTCGGTTTAGCTATCAAAAGATTTTTAAACAATTTAACTATTAAATTTTAATTTGTTATAATTTAAACATCAAAGTTTTTATTCAATGGTTTAAACTTTTAAATTTTGTTAAAAAAACTGATTAACCAACTTTACACCTTTACACTTTTAAATTAAAAGCTTTGGATTTTGGGTCATTTTGGAATGTAACCAACTTTACACCTTTACTTTATGTGTATTGAACATTAAAAATTTCTATTGTGTGTAGACTATTAGTTTGTCGTTATTGTATGTTTTAAACTTCATATTGGTATGTACTAAACTTAAACTTTTTTTCTTTTTTATTTAAACAAAACACATACAATAGCAACATATTAAAAGTTTAATACAGTATGTAATAGAAACTTTTGAAATTCAATACACACAATAGCAAAATGAGAAAATTTACATACATTTTGAAGAACGTTACCCTTTATTTGTCCTCCTCACTTGATTATATATGTTATTTTTTAAAAAAACTTAACAAAACACAAGAGGTTAAACGATCTTTTAATTAACAAAAATTCAAGTGTTAATTAAATTATTTGAAAAAAATTGTAAAATTCAAACCAAAGTAAGGTATGATTTTGAGGATTAAATTATTTTAAAATAGAAAACTTTAGGGTTAAAACATTTGAAAAAAACTTTAAGGTTTAAACTAAAATAAAGTGTAAACTTAGAGGCTTAAACTATAATTAACCCTTTGTTTTTTGGTAACATTTGAAATTTTAACTTTAGACACTTATTAACTTATTATGAGTTCGTCAAACGTATCCCGTTAACATTTGTTTTAAGAATGAAATTAAGATGTCTGTAAAACTAATTTTGGTAAGATAGACCAACTCCCAAGTCCCAATTCTTTTGCATTCTTCTGCAGAATAAAACACACATAAACATCCCCACACACTTCTCAGTGAGAATAAGAGAGAGGACACTCGATGTTCTTGAGAAGATCATTCGATGCATGCATCCAAATTTAAGGATTCTTTGGCGTTTTGGAAGGTTTGTAGCTAGTCTAGATATCTCCTCTTCAAATAATGTAATAATGTTATTAATCAATATACGTTTTAAAGATGTTATAGGTTTAATGGCTTTAAGTACAAGTGTTAATTAAAAAAGAAAGATTTGGATGTTCTTATTGTCCTTGACCAGGCAACATTAGATTCTGGGTGATCGATGAAGATGTTTCATGCAATGGAATTTGATGATTTTTGAAGTTCATAACAGATTATCATTTAATGAACTTGGGGCGCGCGACTAATCCGTAGAATTCTTCCATCTTAAAAAATTATCATCCTGTTTTGGTTATAAATTTCTTAAGCATGAATGTACATCTCAGATTTCGACTACTCTACCTTAGATGACTTAATAAGTTCAAATGGAGATGGTGCTAATTAAGCATAGAGAGTGTTTTAGCTGTGTGAGAGAGAACTCTTAGAGAGAGAAAGATTTAAAGGAATTGTATCAAGGGTGTAAACGAGATGTGATGCTAATTCAAGCAATTAAGAGTGGTGACTTAAATTCTTTTGATGTGAAGATTTTCAACTCCAAACCAAATTCCCAAGATCAATTTTTAGATTTAAGGTGAGTTTTCAAAAGTTTTGATGTTCTTGAGCTTAATGCTATCTTGCGTTGTATAGCTGAGGGTTATGTTGGTGAAGAAGATTTAACATTTTGTTCAATATACCTTCAAGACATCCGGACTCAATTTAATCTTTCCGAAAGAAACGAGGATGTAGTGGTAGAAAAAAACAAAGATGTAGGTCATTGAATCTAAATGTCGACCGACTAGCGCAACGCAAGTCAAACATCTTGATGTAAGGGACAAAAAAACCTAAAATGGTTTGTCTTCAATAGTTGTGGAGAAGTCAGAAGTAATTGTTCCTATCTCTAACTTTTTATTATCTATTTTTATTTTCTTTCCCTTACTAATTCTATATCCTTTTGTCATCAATGTAGTGAATTCAAATTACAACGTCCATAAAGTGATATAAAAACCGAATTTCCTACATGGTTCCTCCAAAAGGTAATACAAATTAACAAACATATATACTTGATTTTAATACCAATTCAAGAATAGCACACATTTATATATATTTGCTAGGTTTATGAGATGCAAACACAAAATTCTCCATTATTTCACAGAGTTGTCAGCTTTTTCAATGGGTGCCGGAGCAAATGTCTCAACATACATCGCTTGCCTAGTCAACGGTGTTAGATTTATGGCACTTAGTCGTGACGCACAACGCACAACGCACAACACAAAACTCTGGTGTTCTAGTGGAGGGAGAGAACGAAGAGAAATATTATGGCAACTAGAAGAGATCATCGAGTTGCATTATCCATATGGTTATTGAACTGTACTACTTAGGTGTAATTGGTTATATACTCGAAGGGGAGTTATATGTGAAAGTAATATCACACGTGACAAGAATGGGACAAAGAAGATCAACTCATATTTGCTACGCAAGCTAAACAAGTGTTCTACATCTGAGAACTGAGGAGACCAAATTAATAACCATCGGTGGGTTGTTGAAAATATTAATCATCGTAAAATCGGGGATGTGCCAATAAACGAGGCTCATGTTGAAGATGTTGACAATGTCTCTGTCGAAAATGTCGACGCCTTTCATAGTAACTGTTCGTCTAATCGACTTTAGGTAGTACTTTGTAAGTCCACAATCGACACGTGAAATTGAAAGTAAGTCCTCCAACAGGTACCATCAATAAAGTGTGTGGTGGCGATAGTGATTATGAGGAAAGCGATGCCGATTATGATACTGAAATGTCTAATGGCGACATTGAGTTGTGTGAGGGCGAGAATGATTAAAACTCTTTATATGTAATTATATTTAACTTTTATAATATAAAGCTTTATTATGGTTATTTATATTTTGTAATTAAATTGCATTGTATTTCTCTATTGTATACCTTTTAACTTAATTTTCAGGCCATATATGACGTTTATTGCTATTATTATATTTTATTTGATGGCCGGTGTTATGGCCCTAGGCCATGACGGAGATGGCCGTGAGGATCTACCACCTCCAGGTGATCAAGGTCGTGGTCAGCACGAGATGAATAGTAATTAAATCTTATTATGATTTATTCATTTTTTATAATTTATCATGAATAATAATTTTCAATTGTAATTGCAGTTGTATAACAGCGTCGAAGAAGTAACAGGACATCTTGTTAGATAGAGACTCATGGGTTTGACGATGCCACTTCCACTACTGTTGGCGAGACACATGAACTCTTCATTGGCGAGGTTGACTTGTATATCTGGCGGGACATCTTGTTAGATAGAGACTCATGGAAGAATGTTTCTCCTACTTAAAGGAATGTTATGTTCCAGCGTCTTCGGGTAAATTATTTAAATAAGTATACTTTGTATTTATTTCTGATTGCTTCTTACTTGTATAGCTTTTTTCTATTTGTAGCCATATTTTGATCTTCAACGGATTATGGATGATCCTGCGCAAAGTAGGTTAAGGGAGGGCCATGAATACATGATAAATGCACGTTATAAAGGCCGCAAAACAATGGCGAAAGAATATTTTATGAAAAATGGAGGATATGAGGATGTTGACATAGCAAGGGCTACCCCTCCCCCCGGGCTAGTATGAGCGTAGACAGTTGGAATACAACAGTAGAGTTTTTCGTCACGGAAAAACATGTGCATCGTTCTACGCAAAACAAAGTAAATCGTGCAAAGCAAAGCATCATAAATCGAGTAGGGACGAGTTCTATAGCAGCGCATGCTACAAAAAGGTAAGTGTTTATTGCTTAGAATTACATATAACCTAATATTTAATGTAATTTAATGTTAAACAGAACAAGAGTGGAGTAAAAGTCTTTCATGATGCTCGCATGAATAAAGAAGGGCAATTCGACAACCCAACAGTTGAAGAACAATATGTAAAATACATAATGTTGTAGTGCGTGAGCTTGCTCAACAAACTCAACTCTCTGCTTCCTCGAGCAATCCAATTTTAGTGGACGAAGCAGTTGTTTTTTAAAAGGTTTTAGGTCCTCATTGAGGACATATTAAAGGTATCGGACATAAACCTTCTTAAAGGACGACTAGTGCCTACTAAGATGGACAATCACACACATCACCACATACACATGCGCATGTATGGGTTATATTTACTTATAATAGGTTATTACTTGAGCGACCCGTAGTAAGCCTTTATGGGACAGATCTACTTGTAGCGGGTCATAATCGATATGTGTGTATCATATGTACTTGTAACGGGTCGTAATGGGTAGATATGCGTTATATTCAGTTATAACGGGTCATAATAAGTCGGTATAAGTTATTTTTACTTGTATTTAATCATGACGGGTGTATATGGATCATATTTACTTAAAAGACCCTTAGTAAGACTTTATGGGACATATGTACTTGTAATGGGTCATAATTAGTAGATATGAGTTACATTCACTTGTAACAGATCATAATGGGTCGGTATAAGTTATTTTTATTTGTATTTAATCATGACGGGTGTATATATATGGATCATAATTACTTAAATGACCCGTAATAAGACTTTATGGGACATATCTCCTTGTAACGAGTCATATGTAGTTGCGACTAATCGTAATTGGTAGATCACTTGTAACACGTTATAATGGATGAAAATGTTAGGCCATGAGTCATAAGAGCGTGATTTATTAAGTGAAAGACGCTAACCGAATAGTTAGAGATGCCGCAAGCAAAGATCATATAGCCTAATTGACCGAACCGCCGAATTTACATCCGAAATCGCCAACAAGACGAAGCACGAAGCGGTGAGGGAGTCCGCACGCTTACTAAGCTTTTTCAGCGGGAGCGAACCTTTGGTTTGAATGTTTGAATCGGTACTTGAACGACTTGTATTAGTTGTTTTGACTTTAGTTGTTTAATAATTAATGACTTGTATTAATTTTGCAGCTAGAGGAAACTATTCTTAGTAACCCGTCGTTTACAGCGAGAATTGGGGAGATTTTTCCGATCATTAGTGCCCCAAAGTGATAACGGGTCGAAGAATGCAGGAAACGAGGACGCTGATAATGATGATGAAGCGCAGTTTATGTTGGGTATATTCGACTTTGTTTTGTGTAAAACTACTTAAAACAAGTATTATCTTTTGGATTTTGTATTAGGAATTTGTGGGTTATTGTATAATATATGCAAATTAATTATATTTCTTGATATAGCAGCATTATTTTTGCATATTATAAACAGGATTTATATGCATTTTAGTGGGGGAAAAGATCGTTTTTTTAATGTAATAGCAGCGACGGTATTAGCAGCGACATATGGTATTAGGGGCGGCGACACTAATAACAGCGACCAGAGTAATAGAGGCGACATGCATTAGGGGCGACATTGAGTAATAGGGCCAACGGTCAATAGGGGCGTCTTTTGGGCAACAGAGGCGAGGCAATAGGGGTGACTCAATAGGATCGACATGTCGCCCCTAAAGGTAATAGGGCGACTTTTGTCGTGCCTAATACCCTTTTTCTTTGTAGTGTCTATATCTATCTTTCTTTCTGATTCATATTTCTAAAGTCTATCAATTACTTAGTTCTGATTTTTACAGAGTTAAGGGATTTTCGGTTTCAGTCGTTTGGATTTGGCTTTGTTGCTCGATAGAAGGAAATCTACAAATTACAAGGAAAAAGAAAAGATACAAATCGCAGGTATTTTCACTCCTTTCTATAATTTATTAAGCCTCCGTAAATAAAAAATATGAATCTAGATAAGGAAAGCATAAGAAAAAACGAAGAATGGAAGAATTAACTAAATCTCAAAAAGAAGCTAGTGATAATTATAAATTTATGTCCTATTTTTTACTAAATTGCACAGGCAGTAAGCAAATATAGAGAAAGTGCATTTATTTACTTTAGTGTAGAGTTGTTTACGGTTCTAATTTTGTAGAAATAAATTGAATTTTGGGTTCCACACGAAGTCGGATAGAATCACATTGATAATTGACAGTTTGTAAAACAATGTTTGTATACGTGATAATGCCGAAGTGAAATAACCACATAGGCTTCAGAACTTCAGAGAGCTGTGAATTATAACTACACCTCTTCTTACTAAGAGTTATTGCTTACTGGGTTCATTTATTAATTACGTTTTCAGGTTAAGCTAATAAGACGAAGTATGCCAGAATTGAGTGGAATAGGGACGAGCAAAATAACCGTATGGACCAGACCGAACCGAAACCAGAACCGGACCGAACTGAATTACATATATATAAGCGGGACGGTTCTCGGTTCCAGTTTTTTTCTTTTTTATGGTTCGGTTCTTTTTCGGTTCCGGTTCCGGTTCCAACGTCTTCGGTTTTTTACTCAGAACTGGGCCGAAATATTAAAAGACAATTACTTTAATACTTTTTAAAATTATCTTATCCTTAATTAATATGTAATAAAATTTTACTCATCTATTTCAATGTTTTATTGAAAGGCAAAGAAATATATGAACATTGTTGATTTCGTACAAATAGAAAATAATTTTTTAATGATAGTGGGAAATTCTTTTTGCTTTTTCATTCACATGTGATATTTTTTTAATGTATACAAGTAGAATATAACATTCCAACAATCATCATAAGTTAATCAAACTTGGTTTATATTTTTTGGTATGTAATCTAAAACATACAAGCTTAGGTAGAGAAATTTTTAATAGAAGCTTCAAATATTTCGGAGTTTGCGGGTTTTGGAACCGAAAAACCGGAACCGGTTACACCTATATGGGACGGTTCTCGGTTCTAGATTTTGGTCATTTTCGAGTTCAGTCTTGTCCTATCCGGTTTTGGAACCGTGCTCATCCCTAGAGTGGATAGATGTGTGAATGACTTGTGTTGTGCAACACTAGTATTAGTTATATTTCCTCGTATATCCAGTGTAGCCTTGTTGTCAGATAATTAATGTTTACAAAGAAAATACGTTTTGTTATCGGATTGAGTTATTTTGATGATTAATGATGTTTTATAATTTATGCATTTTGAGACACTTTACTTGCATACTAGTTTAAAATACATTAGATCTATGTTACACATTAATTTTTTAGTACGTTACTACTTGGTGTCAAAACCAAGGCCAAAGGGACACACGTACATAGAGTGTGCTAGATGGACCTAAACCATGTTTCGAGCCTTCAAGTGTAGCAGAATTACATAAACGAGTATAGTAGATTATGGACAATGTTGAGATAAATATACCTAATACAATTTCGCTTAAGATTATCATGATTGTGAATCAAGTGAGGGATAATACGAGGAATGAAAGTTTTCACAATGCTAGTGAGAACACAAATTAAGTGATAAAAGTACAGTAAAGCATAATCTTGTAATCTTGTAATATAAATAAAAGACTAATTTTCATCAACTTATATTAATTAAAGGATCCTAGCCTTTCATTTAATCAAAATTAAATCTTACCCATTCATTTAATTAAAATTAAAAATTTAATTTTGACTTTAAATGGTCAAAGTTGAAACTCAATTTTATTTTAAATTTTCTCTAATTCAAAATTCCTATCCACTAAATTTATTAAATCATATCATACGTATATAGTTTATTTATATAAAAATAATACATATACTTATCATATCAAATTGATCTCTGAATATGGTTAATTTAAAGGGTAAATTGTCGAGAAAAGTAATCTAAATATCAAAATTTGCTAATAAAGGTAACGTCCAATTTTTTGGTCAAGAAAGGATTATAAATTTCAATTTATAACAAAAAGGGTATAATGTGTGAAATTTATACCTTTTTTTTTGTTACAAATTGAAATTTATAATTCTTTTCTTTTTTTGTTAGGTATAAAAGGTCATTATACCATTTTTTGTTACAAATTGAAATTTTTAATCTTTGGCCAAAAAAATTGGATGTTACCTTTATTGCCAATTTTTGATATTTAGGTTATCTTTCTTGTCAATTTTCCCGTCATATGCCCTTTATTTTCTCTTGATGGCAGTTTCTCTTGATGTGACTAACCTCTTTATAGTGATAAAACTTTATTTTACCCGTGGATTTTGACTTGGAACGCGACCCACCCACACCACCCTCTCTATCATGTGCCCTTCCCCTAACCACATATAAATTAGAACCGGACTCCCCCTCGTTACCAAAAACCCTACGCTTAAGTTTCTCCGACAATAAGGTATCCTTCACCTTTGCAACAGAAATTGTTGACCTACCATACAACATGGTATCAACAAAGTTCTCGTATGAACTCGGCAGTGAACACACCGGAATTAGGGCAAGATCTTCATCTTCAGTTTTAACATCTACCGCCTTCAAATCAAGGATGATACGATTAAAATTATCAAGATGATCTTGTACCCGGGTGCTTTCTGACATCTGAAGGGTATACAATATTTGCTTCTTATAAAGCCTATTCGTGAGTTATTTTTCCGATACTTCTCACACAGCTTCTCCCATAGACCAGCAGCCGTTATTTGATCCACCACTTCCCTCAACACCTTATCAGTTAAACACAGCAAAATCGCAGAGTATGCTTTTGCCAGAACATCTATTTTCACGTCTTCTTCATATCCTTCGGCAACTTGTCTTCACTTTCTAACACCACCGCCGCACATCCATGACAAAATATGACTTTGGGAACAAGCAGCATGCTCCACGCTGTGGAGCCTCCGAGAAAAAACCCAAAATCCATTTTTCGATGTCCTCATGCCGAGAAGCAATGTTGCACGCTGAGCACCTTGTTTTTTCGGTTTTAAATATCTTTCAAGTCATTTCAAGTCATATCCCAACACACACAAAGCTTATCCATAGTCGATTCCGTGAGAAATCCAAAAAAAAAAACGTTTTATGAATTTTCCACATATTTGTCCGACACAAAAGAGGTATACTGTTGTAATAATTTACTACTACCACAACTTAAATAAACCTTTTATAAGACTCCTGGGTTCTTTATCAATGAAATTCCATTATACAAACCCCTATTATTTTTGGATGTTACAATAATTTATTTTAGTATTAATTTTACTTAGGTAATTAACGTATTAAAAGAAAAAAAATTATAATCCTTTGGTAAATAATTCGAAACTACACGTACAATTTTAGTAAATATTATTTCGAAAACACTTATTTAGTCAATATCTCGTCAGAATACACTTGTTTGATTATTTAAGCAGTTTGGTTTTATATGTTTAAGGGAACTACCAAATCTGTGCACTTAATACCTCTAAATGTCATTCAACTTATCTTTTTTTAAATAACAAACATACACACCCACTCAGCCTACTCTTAAATCTACTCATTTAATTCATTTAACCGGTCTATTTTGTGAAAAAAATGGATTGAAACTGGTAAGCAAATTTTATACTGATAAACAAAGATGTGATAAGTTGGATTAATCTATTGATAGTTTTATCTTTCTTGTTTTTGCAAATAATACCTTTATATATTTTAAATCAATTGATTTAAGAGGTTTTATGCTATTTGACAAATTTTGGGCTACATTTGATCACTTGATCCATGGACAGTTTTTCAGTTTAACCAACCTGAGTATTTGTGGCTAAGTGCTAAGTTGGTAATCAGTTTTAGTACTTTTACTAATGGGGGGTATTAGGGCTACAGGAAACACAAAATACACACTAAAAAGATGTAAGGATTAAATCACCACTTGTAAAGATCAAATTTTAAACTTTAACAACATGTTAGAAGATGTGATAATAGATAAGATAAACAATTAAACAAACACCAAGGTTTAACGCCGTTCGGTCGTCAGGGTCACGACTTATGTTCACGGGCAGGAAACAGAGACTTATTTATTACTGAAAGTGTTTACACAGATGTTACACCAAATGTGCACAAGTATGAACCACAAAAGTTGAATAACAAGAAGCCTAGCTACGATATATATAGACAACTAGAAAACCTTAATACCCAAGATAAACACATAGGCCGTACATGATAAACACGAGAAGAAACAATCCCGGCCCAATTGTAATTGCTCCATGCCGTGTGAACATAACTCACGACGTGAGCCCTTCGTGAAACAGGGTTTCCCCACGATGCGGAGTTAATGCCCATGACGTGTACCCTCCGAAGTCTCCACAAAGCAAAATTCTTTAGCCGCTCTCTTCTGGTCGTGTACCTGACACCACACCGTATTTCCATCTTGTTAGTTCTAGTACAATCATACCACTAATTCGGGTCATTCAATTCTAACAAGAGATACAACACTAGAGAATTTGGAACCTTTTTCTGGCCATATTACTTCATCAAAACGTACATTAAAAATGGGAAAATAACATAAGATTAATAGCAACTATTGCATCCTACACTACTGGAGCAAAAATACATATAACAAAGAATATAACTGAATGAAAAAAATGGGTCACACACCTACTCACGATCCCACTTTCATAACCATCCACTCTCCTCTCATTGCTTCAACAAACTTACTCAACTTGACGATTAAATCAGATCACCTCTGTTATAGCCTATTCGAGTCGGCTAAACTCCAAGAAAAGAGACGAGAGCAAGAGTTGGGGCAATTTTCTCATATATCCTCCATGAAAAATAAAGTACAAATTTATAATAAAGAAATTAATGCAATCCTACTCTGCATGCAGCCAACTATCTCCTAAATTCATGCAACCTACTACTATCACTAGTGTGGGACGTTGCCCATACTACAAGAAAAAAAGCTTTTAGCGGCGACAACTTTTTGCGGTGACAAATGTCGCATCAAAAGACCCACTAGAAGACAAATATCCAGTCAAGACGTTTTGACTTTCGATGAAGGCCATTTGCGGCGACATATGTCGCCGCTAAAAGTCTATAGATTTAATTTTTATTTTTTTTTCGCGAAAACAATGGTGGGATTTTTTCCCACCTAAAATATTCATTGTCGCCACAAAAACGTATTCGTCGCCGCAAATGAATTTTTCTTTTTCTTTATATTATTCAATTAAGCTTCGCCGCAAAATGTCCATTGTCGCCGCAAAAAATGTTACGAGATATTAGGTTACAGCTCCATTCTTTTTGTCATTCTTGTTTGTTAAACACACCTACCGCCCCGCCGCCCCCGCAGAGAACTCGCCGGTGCCGAACACCGCCGGTCTCGTCTCTCGCACTCTCTCACTCTGTTTTACTCCTAGGTTGAAGCAATCCTCCTTATTTCTCTAGCTCTCCTCTCTTCTCCTCTTCCGGCCTCCTCCTCCGCCTCGCCACCGCCGGCAAGGTGAGTTTTTTTTGTTAGTTTTTGTTTCTTTTGCTCTTTTTTGTTAATATTTGTTGTTAATATCTCGTTTGTTGATTTGGAGGTTGTTTGTTCTCCTCCTCTCCTTCCGGTCACGTG
>JAUEJL010102379.1:0-13149 GCA_032274825.1 Drosophyllum lusitanicum
TATATATATATATATGATATACGATTTGAGATTGGGGGAATTCCACTAGGAGACTCAAACCCTTAACAATTTACAATTCTCCACTCATTAACCAGTTTTCGATCCCGTCTTTTTCTTTGATTTGCGATTCAAGTAAACTCAAGAACAATTGCGATCACCCATACTAAATTGGTCCTAAATCATCTTCGATCGCACTCGAACCTCAAATAAAATGTATAATTTCAATTACGTTAGATCCCAAACATCATAAATCAAACACCTAAGGATTCTTTGAAATTTAAACACGATTCCATGATTTAAACCTCACTTGAAGTCTCGGTTATATATATATATATATATATATATACGTTCAACAGTCCCAAACCTCAAAAAACCAAATTAAATGCATAATAATCTAATACATATCGATTCACGAAAATCTAAGGAAGATTACCTCATGATATTCCTTCAACGACAAATCGATTAGAAGCTTAATTGCTCTGAATCTCCCTCGGTCACTCGGCAACACGCACACACCAAACTTTGAAGGTTCAGATGGCTGCATCAGTGATATCTTAGACCTTGTGCCCTAATTTAAGTATAAATACCTTCTCTATTTTCTAGGTGTCACCATTAGTCCCTTTATTTAGGAGTTAGCATAACTTTGACACTCACTTTAGGAATTGTAACAACTTACTTTCATTAGTTATATAAATTTACCAATATTCATTAAGTGGAAAACGGACACTACAACTCTCCTCCACTAAAACACGATTTTGTCCTCAAAATCTTCACTCGAATAATGTAGGGTAGTTCTTCCTCATTTCCACTTCCAGTTCCCACGTCCATTCTGAACCCTTTCGGTAGTTCTTCACTTGAAATCTTCAATTTGACCGTTCCAATCTTTTTATTACATAGTTGCTTGACTTTCTGTTCCAATATCGCTACCGATATTTCAACATAATGTTTCTCGTCCACCGTGATGTCTTCTAAAGGCACAAACGTTGACTAATCGACTAAGCACTTTCGTAAATCCGAAACATGAAACATGTTATGAATCTTCGATAGTTCTTGCCGTAACTCTAATCGATAAGCTACCTTCCTGACTGTAGCAATAACTCTGAAGCGTCCTATATATCTCACATTCTATTTTCCTAGCTTCCGGAATCATATCACCCCTTTCCATGGCGATACCTTCAATAGTACAAAGTCACCCACCTGGAACTCGAGTGGCAATTGTCTCTTTTCTGCGTAACTTTTCTACTGACTCTAAGCATCTTTAAATCTTTCCCAAACCTGTTGCACATATTCTGACATATTTTGTACTATTTCTATGCTTCCCAACTCCCATTGTCCAACCTCTCACCAATAGATAGGAGTCATGCACCTTCTCCAATAAAAAATCTCGTATGGAGGCATCCTGATGCTTGCGTAATAGCTATTATTATACAAAAATTCTGCTAGGCATAAATATGTATCCCAACACACGCTCGCAACATATCCTCTAGTGTCTGTATCGTTCTCTCGCTTTGCCCGTTAGACTGAGGATGATATGTTGTACTGAGGTTTACCAGAGTATCCAAATCTTCATGAAACTTTTCCCAAAATCTGGAAGTAAATCTCACGTCCTGGTCTGATACGATAGACACACGCACACCATGATGTGATATCACTTCTTTTACGTATATGTCTGCCATTTTCTCTGCAGAAAAATCTTCCTTAATTGGAATAAAATGAGCACATTTTGGTAAACTATCCACGATTACCCAAATTGCATCAGAGCTCCTCGGTTTCCTCGGAAACTTTGTGATCAAATGCATGGTTATATGCTCCCATTTCCACACCGGTATTTCTAACGGTGGCAGCTTTCCGTGAGGTCGTTGGTATTTAGCCTTCACACGTGGATAAGTTAAGCATTTTTCCAGTTATTTTGTTATATCCCGCTTCATTCCCGGCCACCAGTAGTCCATTAGATATCGATTCATTTTTGCCACTCTTGGATGAATGGAAAACTTAGACTTTTGTACCTCATCGAGCAATATAGTACGGAAATCCGACAGTTTCGGTAGCCAAATATGCCCGTAGTGAGTCATCAAATCACGTTTATCTTTGATCATAAGCGCTTTTTGTACTTTAATTCGCTCTTGTTTATTATTTTCTTCCTTCGCGACTTCCAGTTGAGCAGTTCTAGTCAAGTCTAGTAGAGATGTAGTCACAGTTAACCTCATACATTTCACTTTTAGTAACATGAAACTGGTCATTCTCAGAGTCGTAATCCTTGACCAACTCTATCCACCTCCTCTATCTCATATTTAAATTCTTCTAGTTAGCAAAGTATTTCAAACTCTTGTGGTCGGTTTAGATTGTACACTTGACGCCCTATAGGTGTGTTTCCATATTTTCAATGCAAATACTACTGCCACTAACTCCATATCATAGGTCGGATAATTACACTCACGGGGTTTCAGTTGTTGAGAAGCATACGCGATTACCTTACCCCTTTGCATGAGCACGCACCCAAGCCCTACACGCAATGTGTCGCAATATACCACCATATCTTCCATTTACCTTTGGTAATGTTAGCACCGGAGCTTCGCACAATTTTTCCCGCAACGCTTCAAAATCTTTTTCTTGTTCCATACCCCAGTCAAACCATACCATCTTCTTAGTCATCTTTGTTAAAGGTACTGTGATCTTGGAGAAATCTTGTATAAATCTTTAGGTAGTACCCAGCTAAACCCAGGAACTTAACTCTGTAGGACTTTTTGATACCATCTAGATTCACCACATGCCCTAGAAATTGTACCTCTTACAACCAAAATTCATACTTTGAAATTTTCGCATACAACATTTTCTTCTTTAACGTTTATAGTATCTCTCGCAGGTGCCCTTCTTGCTCCTTCTCGGTCTTAGAATAGATCAAAATGTCTTCAATAAACATAATCACCGACATATCCAACATCGGTTGACATACCCGACTCATCAGATCCATAAATGCTACCGGTGTGTTCGTAAGCCCGAATGGCATGATTACAAATTCGAAATGACCGTATCGTGTCCTGAACGCCATCTTTGCAATATCCTCTTCCCGCACTCTCAATTGATGGTAGCTAGACCATAGATCAATATTTGAAAACCACGTAGCCCCTTGTAGTTGATCGAACAAGTCGTTGATTCGTGGTATCAGATACTTGTTCTAGATTGTCACTTTGTTTAACTCGCGATAGTCAATACATATACCAAAGGTTCCATCCTTAATCTCTACGAAATGAACATGGGCTCCTTAGGGTGAACTACTTGAACGTATAAACCCCTTATCCATCAATTCTTGTAGTTGTGCCATTAATTCTTTCATAGCCGATATGGAGTCTTTGCTACCAATGTAGCACCCGACACTAGGTTGATTTTGAACTCTATTTGTTAGTCAGGAGGAATCTCTGCAAGTCCTCTGGAAATACTTTGGGGAAGTCGCATACCACTTGTACGTCGGTAACACTTTTCTTTTTATTTTCCAACATGTTGTTTATCACATGTGTGAGGAACTCAGTACACCCCTAATGATGATATCTAGCCGCTTTCACTGATGTGTATTGTGTTGTCTTTCCCTTCTTGTGTTCACCATAGATTCAATTTTCTCCCCCACTTAGGTTTTGAACCCTCACAATTCCTTGCTTTCATAAGAAGCTTGCTTGGTGGTGACTCAGTCAATCGATGCCCACTACTACTTGGAATTCTCGCATTTGAATCGGAATAAGATCTATCGGAAAGTTTATATCACCTATTTCTATTACATTGCTCCTATATACATCAATTACATTTAGAGCACCCAAATCAAATGGTACTAAAACATGTAAGGAGTTTACGATAAAAGTACCTGCAATGACATCCGGTTCTGCTCTTGCCTCTTCCACGCTCATCTGAATTTCTCGGCCTTGAGCCTTTGGTGCTTGCCCATTTTGTCCATTCGTGATCATTAAGGGTGGTTGTTGAACAAGCCTTTCACCTCCCGAAGTTGTCCCCAGACACTCCGCCATTCGGTGACTTGGTTGGTTGCATCGAAAACAAACCCTCATATTGGCCCAGCAACTTTTGCTCACACGTCCTACTTTTTCGCACTTGTAACTATTCATCTAGCCAGACGGAATTCCCTAGCATGCCCCTTCCCATATTTTGGGTACCTAGAACCATCTTTCTTTCGCATCGGCTTTGACCCTTCCGTCTTGAACTTTTTATCAGTTGCTTTCAATGAGTGGCACCTAGTGCAGCCTTCCCTGTAGTTCTCTTCTTGGCTCTCAGCTCTAAATCGATCTCCCTTTTCCTCGCCACTTTTATCATCTGTTATAATGAAGTAAACCTCCCATTATTCAGAAATTCCCAAATTTCTTCCCTCAGCATTTGGGAATACCTGTGAATCTGCAGTCTCTCATCCGCAATGTATGCCAAACAAAATAAAACCTTATCTTTAAATACCGTATTTATTTAATTTACGGACTCTGTAGTCTGCTCCAACTTCAAAAATTCGTCCATTAACCTTTCAATATCTACATTTGGTGCATACTGTTCATTAAATAACACGGTGAATTCCTCCCAAGTCATCGCAGTAATGTTTCCCCCTTAATCTTCCTCATCAAATTCCACTAATCCTTCACTACTCCTCTCCACAAATTGTCCGTGTATCATACCTTACTATCCTCTAGGAATTAGCAAGTGTGGAAAGCACCTTCCACTTCATAAATCTAGCGAGCACATTTGATCTGGTCCTAGATGTTTTCGAATGTTAGTGGCTGCGAACGCCGACAAGTCCCTGTAAGTTCAACTCTTCTGTATCTGATTTGCCACTTGGTTAATAACTTGGGTAGTGGCAGCAACATCCTTTATAGCCCATAGAGCACCGAGCTTCTGGTCAATCATCTTTTCCATATAAAACAGCTTCCCTTCAGTTTCTTCCTCATCTTCATCATTGTCGGGAATCACATTTTCCAGCTCCGTATTCTTTGGAATTAGTTCCTCATACAATAAATTATTCAGAGTTGGTTGTTGACGAGGATCAGAGTCGCTAGTAGCTCTAGCATCTGTCCCATCCGGTGCAAGGCGGGTTCCAGTTCCAGCAGTAATAAATCAAGTTGTTATCATCAATATGTCCTTTTTTTACTCTACATTCCCTTTGTTATTCTGCCACCCATATTGTTTATCGTTGACTTTCCCTTTTTGATTCGTCGCTCCTTTTACCAAATGAGCTAATTTCCTAGACTTCATGGCTTTTTCTACTCAAGCTCTTAGCTCTAAACAATAATTGGTGTCGTGACCATATTGTTCATGGTAATCATTGTCCCTTTGCTTGTTCGAGTCATGAACTAGTGGAGGGAAAGTGGCGGCAACAGGTTTAGTATTCAAAATTTCTTTTGGGGTTTTTGACAGGTTACTTAAGGTTCCATAAGTGGAGTCTTTCCTTTGGTAAGGTTGTCTTCTCAGATAAGATAGTCTTCTTGGTGCATAGTTTCGTTTTTAACACCTGAGTCTCCTATCATTCTCTCGCTTAAAACTTCTTCCACCTTGCCCACATCGATCTCTACTTTCGTCATCCTTCTAGAAATTACTTTGAGCCATGCTGTAGCCCATGGTTGTCTCCTTTCCACAAATATAGAAGTCATCTAACAAGGTTTGATAAGTTTCTAGAAATATTTTTCCAAGTTGGGCAATCAAGACTTTGTTTCTCAGTTCATCAATTAAGCCGGGAATCCACTGAGATTTTGGGAGGCCTGAGATTTCTTGTGTTTAATTGGTATACCTTTCTACAAAAGCTCTCATACCCTCATTCTTTCTTTGATATATGTTGTAAGCCTGTAAATGGGTCTTTATATACTTTTTCTACTAGATAAACTGATAATGAATTGCATTTCAAGCTAATCGAAGTTGTGAATACATCCCACTAGGATGTGGTCATACGACATGCGGGCTAAACCAATAAATGTCATGGAAAACATATGGCAATGGATTGGCATAGTCCATTTCTTTATCTTCCCAACTCCTTTGAAAATTTGAAGGTGGTCTTCAAGGTCCTTAGTTCCATCATAAAGTTTCACATTCAAGGGTTAGCCAAGTCCATCAGGCATAAGGCAATTCTCAATACAGGGTGCTAAGGGTAGAGGAAGTTGCATCCATGAATTCAAGTCAGCAGACATGACTTGAATTTCCTTGTTAAATACCAAGTGTTTGTAACAGGGACACTGGTACCCTCATGGGATTGGTTGGATTTGGAACCGCACTTTGACCAACATTTTGACTATAAGATTCCGCCATATATGGGGTAAGATTTAGACTATACTGTTGGGCTAATGCAGATCTAACTCCGTGAATCAAAGGGTATTGCATCCATAACCTTTGGCTAGAGAATGGTTGAGACAGGATGATGGGTTGGTTAAAATGGACATGGGTTTGAGAATGTGGCCGAGGTTCCGTATTTTGGCTAACGGGGACACTCTACCTGGCTTTGGGTTTGAAAAGTGGTAACAATAGTAGATTCTGTAATTACACTTTCGATTGGCATATCAAAAATAGTTTCGGTAACATTTGGACTTATAATCCTAGACCCAAATGTGTTCTTACCGCCTTGAAGCTGAGTTGCTTCATTCTATTTCTGACCAATGATTCTAGAAGATGAAAATGCTGATTCACAAAATCATGGGTTATCAGTATTTAAGGATATGGAGGGTTAGAAGGCACTATTTCTGAGAATGTTTCTATGCGACCATAGTATTTTCAGGAGTAATCCCTTGAGGGTGAGATGGAGTCATATCCATCCACTGGGACATCAGATTAGACATTCTTAGAAATGAAAATGAAAACGTAGAATTGGAAATTTCTAGAAAAAAGAAATATGTTGAAGTCTTTGTATGAACAAAAAGTGTATCCGTTTTAGAAATGAAAATTTACAAAGATCAAGAAACAAGGAGGACTAATGGTCCCACTTGGCGTGTCATTTGTTTGAACAATGAAACCCTCCATTCACTATCCATCCATGGAGATGAAAAACCTCGATCAAACACCTTCAACAAGAGATGAATATTGTGTCTACTGCCGGCAAAACAGAACACGGCTTAGGTTATGTCAGGATCGATTCAACAATTTAAACACACGAAAAATACAAGAAGGAAAATTGTATTGATAACTTTATTTAATAACAATCAAAAGCTCCAATCTTTTTATTCTTAATGGTTCAATAGATGTACGATACTTCTCTATGGTAAGGATCAAGAATCAATCTTAAGGCTAAATTCTAATAACTTAAAAAATTGATATATTCTATGTATGTACATATGAGTATTTATAGTTGAAATGGTTACAAACAGAATCAGTTAATTATGCTAACAAAATCATTTAATTATGGATAAATAACAATACATCTAATCCGTAATTATCATCCTGAAATAAAGGAACTCATCCTTATCACGTTCAGCATTAACTTTGTTGTAGCAACATTAACTTTATACTAGCAGTAGTAATTTTGAACAATACCATTATTAACTTTAATCACCCGTACTAACTGCAAACAAACAATATTAATATCATTTACCATTATTAATCTTCAAAACAACTTTTCAACCCCAACAATCTCCCACTAAACTTATGCTGTCATGCAATAAGTTTCTTTGTACATTTGAAATTGTTTGTTGAGGATGCTTCCAAAACCTTTATTCTCTACATCCTTTTCTCCACTTCCTCTATCAAATGCTTTATCTTTGATAAAAGATATGCAGCCATTTGAGAGTTTCGAACATCACTCGGCTTCACACTTATCATGGACTTCAATCTCTCCAAACTATAATTGTAATCTTTTTCCACCAAAAAGAATTCATATCTTCCATACGAAGTTAACACAAGATGAACTCCACATTCTTCATGTAACAACCATAAATGAACACCATCAAATAGATTAAACAAATTTTGAACCCTCTCTGGATTAAGCATCATATACATATACTCCATAACTCTCTCTATCAACACATATTCATCAACATCCATACTTATAAACCCTTCATACTTACTCAAAACAATTCTGTACATTTTCTCCAGATCCTCCCTATTGATGTCTTGTAGAATCCTTAGAAAATTTTAATATCATGCCTGGCCTGAACATGAACTTCCCCCTTGGTTTCTTCGCTCCGGGGTCCCCCCCTATAAGTGAGTTTCCAAAGAAACATCCTTACTGGTGTTTGCCTTGGATCGGGTCTTAATTATGTTCATACTTGCCTAAGGAGTACCTTATACTTTCTCGAGCCCTTACCAAATGATCACTCATCTCCTTGGAAATCACCTTCTTTAGCTAGGGAGATTTCTTTTAGGTTTCCCATTTGATATTCTCAACTGGGGAATTCTCCAATTGAGGGCTTTCAGCTTGTGGGGTTGAGGACTTAGGAGAGGAAGGAACTCTGGCAGTCCGTTTTCTTTTTGAGGTTCTAAGTTAAGGGGCTTGTGTTTTAACAATAGGAGACATAGGTGATTATGGTGTGGGTTGGGCCTCGATAGGTGTGCCAGATAAGGTAGGCTGCTACCTTAGTCCTTCATCTGTTGTAGTGGGCACTCTAACCATTGTGGAGAACAAAGGAGTGATAGTACCTGAAAAAAAATTCCAATCCTTCTCATATTTGAAAAAAACTTATTTTTGTATGAGAAGGAGTCACATACTTTTGAACTGACCGTGACAATCCGTGAATTCAGCATTGAGAATTTTTTGCAAGAAAAGTGGATACATGAAAATTTTTGAAGGGTTGGTGATATTCCACACCAAGTCGTTCAAAATCATTTGAGAAAAATTAAAAATCTGGTTTGTTGCCAAACACACATATGTAGTGGCCAATGTTGAGCCAAATTCATTCCATGCATTTCTTTTCTTGGAAGTGCATTGATGTAAAGTGTGTGCAAGAAATTTCCATTGCGGAGATCGAAGGGCAGTTTGAAATGTAAAGGTGAAAAGTGAACCCTCATATCCCATTCGCCTAAAATGATCAATAATAAAATCTCTGGAAAGATATTCAATACCTGAAGCATCATCTAGTCTAAGCTACGTGCGAATCGTACTTACAGTAATAACCACGTGCTTACCTGCAACTTTTGCCTTAATGCACTTGGAACCCTTGAAATCCGCAGACGATGCAATGACCCTGAAATCATTCATATGAATAGTGTAGATAGTTGGGTTTAAAGTCAGTGCATAGAAGATATGAGACCTTCACAAGAAATCAATAATCTCGTGGAATCCAGTTGATTCCTTTACCATTTCCAGCATAGCTAACATATTGCGTTGATCACAATATGTCAGACCAATGTTTGATTAGGACGAAGAAGAAGAAGAACTTTATGCCATTTTAGTATAGTTGATGTTACAAGAGAAAGAGATGAAACAAGAACTTGAACGCTAGGGTTTTTGAGAACTCAAAAATATGTGTATGATCAGCAAGAATCAAGACGATTAGAAACAGATTGTTTGTGTAACTCTGAAATCATTTCCTAATCTGGCTTTTATACTCTGAAATTTCTTCCAGCAGCATCTGCAGTTACTAAAATCACAACGGCTACAAACGTCTTTCAGTACTAACGGTTACAAGCAGTACTAAAAATTAAGAGTAGTACTACCTTAGTTGAACAGTATTAACAAATCTAGCAGCATTAAGTTTCAATATAAATAAAGCTACAAGTATTAATAATGTTAACTGAGATAGTTCTAGTAGCAGTCTCATGAATATGAACAACAGTATTTACCTATGATTCTAAAACAACCTTACCATCATGCCAGAATCATTTTGAAGACACAGGGTGCCCTCTGTTATATGCCTAGAGCAGTCTCTGACCGTACTTTCTCTGCACATGAAATCAAACAGTCAATCTCTTTTAGGAACCCAAGCCAAAGTGGTCTTGAGCTGTCCTTGAGCATTAAAATAGCTTATTTCTTTTAGCACCAGTATTTTTCTGAGATCATCATTATTCAAGACATCATGCCTTGAGTATTTTGAAGTAATCTTAGTACTAACAGTGTTGGTAGTACTAACAGGGCAATAGATGAACTAGCTTGAGATTTTGAACTAGTTTCATTTACTCTTACCCATACTTTCTTGCCAGGTTTGAATGGTTTTTGAGAAACTTTTGACTTTGTTTTGAACACTTGTTGCTTTTCCCTCGCAATATTAATAGACCTTGGTGCTGCTGGTTTGTTATACTAATGATTTCTTCTATTTATAGGATTAAAGAAACATGATTTTGCAATGTGATTTGTTTTTCCACACATGAAACATGGTTTTGTTTTAAGAGCTTTGAAATTGATATGATAATTTTGTGTCATCTTTTGAGTCCAATTTCTCTGCTTTCCTCTGATAGTTGACTTATGAGTATTGCAACAAGTGGATGAACTAGGATCAATCTTAGTAGCTTATAGGGGAATTCCCTCATTTGTGTACTTAGCAACTACATCCTTTGTGGGTGGAATATAGTTCTGATTATAAGGAGGTGCAACACTCTTGTATCCTATACCTGTTTTGAGCTTATCATGTATTGGAGACATTCTCAACTGTTGTGGAAGCATACTTTAACTTTTCCACATCAAACTTAATCTTGTCAGATTCTTTATTAGCTTCTTCTAGTTGCTTCAAAGTCTTTTCTAACTTCAACCTTAACTCCTCTTTCTCCCATTTGGCATACGCAAGATCATCCGGATATTTTTTTCATTCTTAATGTATGCTTTAACTAGCTCCTCATAACTTCCTATGATCAAACTAGTCTCCTTTCTTTTTTCTTCCCATTTGGTTAAAGTATCACACATGACTTTATTGTGATCTATATACTTTTTAACAGTATGAATGCATCCTTTTGAACAAATTTTAGCTTTTACCTCTTTTGGAATATTAGAAGGAGTTGGAAGTGTGATGTCTGCTATCAGTGCTTGATTTTCTGACCCATATGATGCATGATCACTCCAATCAAATCTGAGTTCTTCTTAAGATACCAATGTTGTTTCTCTGGAACTATCTTTCTTTCTTTCATTCTTGCACTATCTTGCAAAATGTCCCATCTTGTGACATTTGTAGCACTAAACCTTACTTTTATCAAACCCAGCATTATCCTCTCTTTTCAAAGAAAAATTCCTTCTACCAATTTCTTGAATGAAACGTTTAGCCCTCATAGTGAGCATAACCATTCGCCACTTGATGTCCATCTCTTTAAGAACATTTGATTGGATTTGGTCTAGATCATCATTAGTTAGTGCAGAATACACATGACTAGCCAGAAAAGCTTCCAATACAGTATCACTTGTATTATAAGATTTGATTTGTTGATTTATCATTTCAACATACTTTGGATTACTTAATCTCTCAGATCTACTTCCTATATATGATAGAAAGGTAACATTCTGAGAAGTACCTGAGGTTTTTCTCTTTGACTCAACTTCACCTTCAAAGACTCTTAGATCAATGTAAAGTTCATCAAGCTCTTTGTCTTCCAATTCATCACTTTACCCGAAGGACATAGTGTACATTCTCCATTCATATCCTAAAGATCTGGGAAACTTTCTGTTAACATAATTTTGACACCTGCAGTTGCCAATTCTCCAGTGAGTTTGTTAAATCTATCAAAGGTTTGAGTCATTGATTCTTCTTTTCCAGCCTTAAAGTTTTCATATTGTTGCTTCAAGTAGGATCTCTGATTTCTTTTATTGCTTTTGGTTCGTGCAAATCTTTTCTATAGCATCATTACACCTGCAAAACCGATATTGATATTCATTTGGAATACCCAAGAGGAGGGTACTCAAAGCTTTCATTTCACTCTGTCTTTTTTTTCTTTCTCTATCATTGGTTGGAGAATGCCTTTTCTTCACAATCCCATCTTCATCGAACTCAACTGCACTCTTTTGACTATTTTCAATCACATCCCACATAGTATAATTGGTGAGTAGAATATATTGCTTGATGCGAAGTTTTCACATGTCAAAATCGTTTGATTTTAACATTAGAACCTTGGACACCATTACTTCTTCATTCAAGTCAGCCATGATTTATGACACACATAGATTTGAATCAAGAAATATCAAAATCCTTGTTGATCTTGAATCAAGAGCAACCACAAGATGTGATGACTCTGATACCACTTGTCAGGATCGATTCAACAATTTAAACACACGAACAATCCAAGAATAAACAAAAAAGTTTGCGGAATAACACTTTGAGTAACAAGGAAAATTATATTGATAACTTGATTTAATGACTTACACAAAATAAAAATAAAAAGCCCAAATTTGTTGATTAGTAATGGTTCAACACACATACAATAATTCTCTATCGTAAGGATCAAGAATCAATCTTAAGGCTGAATGCTAATAACTCTAAAAATTGATATATTCTATCTATGTACATACGAGTATTTATAGATGAAATGGTTACAAACATAATCAACTAATTACGTTAACAGAATCATTTAATTACGGATAGATAACAATACATCATGTCCATAATTAACATCCTAAAATAAAGGAATTCATTCTTATCACGTTCAGCAGCTTTAATTCTGTTTCTTCACTGCCAGTATCAATCTCTTCAAATAGTACTTTGTTGTGGTAGCATTAATTTTATACTAGCAGTAGTAATTTTGAACATTACAAGTATTAACTTTAATCACCCGTACTAACTACAAATAAACAGTATTAATATGTGAATGTATGAAGAGATCGGCGAAGGAATTTAGGTTTAAGGTATTACGAGCGACTAACCTTAAAGACGATGACAACTTTCTCTTTTATAGTGTTCTAGTCGTCCCAAGTTCGTTACAAGATCGGCGACCGGTTCTCAACAAGAAGGATTTCTTCGATAAGAAGATTAGGATAAATCAAAGAAAGAAATATTTTTCCCCATCCTAATTTCATTACTATAATCATATAATCATATAAATACGGATACATGCATGAAACCAATAACCCTAGTGGACCAACTAAAGTCTACCTACATGGGCTTAATAAGCTTAGACTAATCTTCTAATATAAATAAAAGACTAATTTGATAAAATTTATTATACGATGTGAACCATTTATTTAAAAGAATATTTAATCTTAACCATTCATTCACTTAAAATCAAAAAATCAATTTTGACTTTTTAGAGTCAAAATTATTAGAGATAATTTCATATATG
>JAUEJL010102390.1:0-13148 GCA_032274825.1 Drosophyllum lusitanicum
GGGGGGGGGATTTTAGAGAGATATAAATTTAATAATTTTTATTTTTAAAGAAAGATTTAATATTAAAATAATATTTAAAATTAATTAATAATTGAAGAGAATGAAAAAATAAATAAGATATGGGTACTTTGGTCTTTTCAAGCTGAAGAGAGATAAAAAAACGTAAAAAATCGGATCGGGAGGGATCAAACCCATAAAAATTCATATCTAGAAACCAACTCGATAATTTCTGACAAACTACATGAACAAAAATGTAATTAACTCAAGTTTTTTTAAAATGTACAAAATATTATGAAATCACAAAGAAAAATGATATATCATTCTACCTTTTCCTCCTACTCTTACAAGATAACATGTGAAATTCACTAATTCTCTTTCCTCATATTACCCATTAATTTTAATAATTGTATTAATCTTATATATAGAAGAATAAATAGAAAAAAAAATAAAAAGATATATCACTTGCAATCGCAAAACCCATCAAACATGAATCCTGTTCTAGAAAGGGAATAAGAAAAAAACCAAAAATGAACAAACGTTATAACGGGAAAAACGAGCTGTGTGAAATTACGGGATAAAATCTTAAAATTATTTGAAAAAGAAGGTAATTGGGACCCACTAAGATACGTTTGTAGGGTCCACAGCCGAGGCCTTGGGCGGTCAAAGCGGAGCCAGTTAGGTTTTGACCCACCTCCCGACAGTGTTCGTTTGGTTAACATTTAACTACTGGATTGTTGAACATGGCGCGTAAGTTACACGGCGAGTTGTGCAAGGACAAGAGACGCAAATGTGTCCCCGCAATTTGTGCAAGTGCAACAGACTTTTCTTTATGCACCCACCGACGCACGGCCTTGGCACGTGCTCACGTGACCACCTTAATCTCAATTTTACTATTTTTTAGATTAAATGGTCAGTTGGTGTTGGTCACAAGCTAATTAACCATTGTTGGGAGTATATATTTTAGAAAAATGATATATATATCCATACTATTTATTCTTATTTTATATATTCATACTATTTATTCTTATTTTATCATTTTAATCATCACAAGATAATATGTGAAATCCTCTAATTCTCTTCTCTTATATTCTTAATTAATTAATTTTAACACTTGTATTTATCTTATGAGTAAGTTGATAAGTATGAGAAAATAATAGAAAAATATATCATCTCTCTATATTTTAATTTATAACTTTTTTTTGGAAGGCTAAGAATTGCACTTAAAACAAGAAAATTTTACAGAGATTGAAAGCCTCAAAGATTGAGGCTATACAGAGTCCACACCAACAAAACATCCATATACAAAAACCTCGAACCAAAAAAGATTAAAGTGACAACGGATTTAAGACCCAAACTGACCGGTTTGCCATTGTTGACCCGCTTCTATAACTTTTAACAAAAACAAACAATGCAATATAAACAACTCTTAACTTAGAAATCACCACCATTTAACATAGTATTTACATTTCTCACGGCTATCACAACAATGCAAGCAAAATGAGCACTTTTGTACTTGATCTGCTTCACCAACAACCCTCCTATATAGCTTATCAATAATTGCAGCAGATTGTATGTACCCCCGCATATGTTGCCTCAAGTTACGGGTTTCTTTTATATCCTTTATGCTAGATAAATAGTTATCAATGTTATACAAAATATTTACAAAATTTTTCACTATTCTACACAGACAACTGATTGTCATACTAACTTTGAAAAATCCGGATGCAAAGATGGGTCCTCTATCATTGGAGTTTTTCCAATCCAAACCCCACTTATTAAATATAACTTCCCACATTTTGAAACAATGCAATTTGCTAGAAAATGATGCACCGATTATGATAAAAGATCCACACAATGGACATAGTATTGTGTGCAAATCGAAATCTTTCTCATTTAGAGCCTCACGAACGGGTAGATGACCTTGAAGAGCTCTCCACGCGAAAACTCCAACTCTCGAACCTTCTTCTGTATTAGCTTATTTATAAATTTAAAAGCATGTTTATAATTCTTTTAATTTTCTACATATAAATAATGACTTTATCTAAATTAGGTGATGTATGATCATTTTCTTATAATTGGTAGCTATAATATTTTTTGAAAGGTTCTAAAGTTTGAAATAGAAAAGGAGAAACTTAATTTAGTTAGCGGTGGGGCACATAATTAAAATAAACGCATTACATGTTGTATGTGTGCGCACACGCATATAAAGTGTTATCTTAACTTGAATGTTTGATATTTTTTATCCATGATAACTGTAAAATCAATTTCACATGTTGCTCTTTCAAAGTAAACATGTTTATAAGTAAATATAATATAACATTTATGAGTTTCTGATATATAAAAAATGAAAGATAATTTATATATAACAAATATTACACGATATAAAATATTAAAGAATGTTCAATATAGTCTATAATTAATTCATAGTTTTAAGAGACTATGTGAATTACGAAAAATTACGAAAATGTCACTCTGCCCAAATTTTTAAAATTTAATATGAACCATTGATTCAATTGATCCAAAGGCTACCAAATAACCTGTGATTGAATTTTAAAATTTTAGGACTATGTTTTTTAAATGGACTTTATTAAACACAACTCATAAAATATTATCAAAATATATGATACAACATATAGCTATTATATACCAATTATTTGTAGTGTATAAATCATTTTCATGAAACAATGCTATAAACTTTGATGTTTGAGTATTAAGGCCTACCTTTTTGTAGTTATATTTTACAAATATAATTTGTTTGTCATAGTACAAACCCATTAATTAATTCATGATACAATTATTGTGACCACACTCTAATAAATTAATGATCCAAATCTAACCTTCAAGATTCCCTCTCCTTTTGACCAGTAACTTAGTAAGCTAGGATTCTATTTTGCCAAACCCACAATGTCCTTAACAAACCTTCCACCACTCCAAAAGGGGTGTGTTTGGTCATGGATTGTGACCTTGCTAAGATCACTTCTCCACTACCCAAACAACCCTAAATCACTACCAATTTGAGGCCTCACTTGCCTCCCTTTTTATTGTTGCAAAAGTTGAAATTTTCATCTTGCATAAAAGGGAAAAGAATGGGTACATTAGATAGTAGGATGGGTAAAGAAAATCAGATAAAATATAAAATAAATACAAATAAAAGACAATGTGTGTAACCAAATACATGGGAATGACTATATGGTTGCATCAATTAATTGCTAGAAAATATCTAATATCTTTAATGTAAACCACAAATTTTTACATATATTCATTTTTACTTGAACAAACTTTTAGTTGGATTTTTTTAATTGAACGACAAATTTATGTAAATTAATACATGAGTGAGTAAAAAGGATCATAATTTAATGATTTTCAAGACTTTGGTGGGCTAATCAATGAATTTAACCCACAAAATAAATAAATGGACATGTGGAGGGTAGTTAAAGGTAAAGGTAAACCAAACCCTTTTTACTTCCAATTAAACCCCAAAACTCTCAAGTCATCAGTCACCGCCTTCTTCTCACCTCTTGGTAAATCCAAGCTCACAACCAGGAAATAAGAAGCTAAAAACAAGCAAAGAACTCTTAAAACCCTCCAGTTTTGCCCTCTTTTGAGGTGTTTATATTATCAAGGTTGATTGGAATAGTAGAGATTGAACTTATGGGTATGAACTAATGATCCACAAGTGTTCTGTTCTTCCCCTTTATGAATCTTGAAAATTTGGAGATCAAAGCTACTGCAAAAATCCTGAAAGTAACATAAAAAGAGAGAGAGAGAGAGAGAGAGAGAGAGAGAGAGAGAGAGATGGTGGGCTCAGGCACAACAGATAGAAATAAAGAAGCAGTTGGAATGTTGGCTCTTCATGAAGCTCTAAGAAGCGTTTGTCTCAACTCTGACTGGACTTACTCTGTTTTCTGGACCATTCGTCCTCGCCCGTAAATTTCTTTCAATACATCTCGTAAATCAAATCAAACCCACAAAGTCTTATGTTTTGAGCTTTTACTCAAATGGGTTTTGTTTTCTTTCATATTTCCAGGCGAGTTAGAGGCGGCAATGGCTGCAAAGTTGGTGACGACATAGGTAGCCTGTAAGTTATTATAATCTTTCTCCGATCAGATATTTATAAAAAACAAGGGATGTTCATATAATGTGACTTCTTATTAAATCACCATGGTTTATTGCAGGATGTTGATGTGGGAAGATGGATTTTGCAGAGGAAGAATGGCAGACTGCTTAGAAGACATGGATGCAGGAGAAGATCCTGTTAGAAAAGCCTTCAGTAAAATGTCTATTCAGCTATATAATTATGGAGAAGGGTGGGTACTTGGTAGGTGTTTATTTTTAATATCAGGATTTATAATCTCCAATCAAGAACATAAATATTAAATAGTGTCAAAGAAAAAACAAAAAAAAAAAAAAATTATTAGGGGCTTTTCTTTTTTGTTATTTTTCTGATTATGGTTAATTTTTTTGAGGTACAGATTAATGGGAAAAGTGGCTTCTGATAAGTGTCACAAATGGGTGTTCAAAGAACCTGCAGAATGTGATCAGAGCATATCTAACTATTGGCAGAGTTCTTTTGATGCTGTATGCCTCTCAAGAACACACACTTACACCTTCAAACACACACACACACACACTTTACTGTTCATCTTCAATAATTGAAACTCATTTATTTCTACAAGTTTCATGCTTTAATGTTCACATAATCAATCTCAGTAATTAGATCTCGTTAATTTCTGAATTTGCAGCTTCCAACAGAATGGAATGAACAATTTGATTCAGGAATTCAGGTAAACACTTATATCTTATCAAGATTTGCAAGTTCCTTTCTTTCTGATCATTTGACTGTACCCTTTTGATTTACTCTTTCAAATCTTAATTTTCTAGACTATAGCTGTGATTCAAGCTGGCCATGGCCTCTTGCAACTTGGTTCATGCAAAATTGTGAGTATCCCATCTATTATTCTTGATATGTTATTCTTGGTGGTTTTAGTTTCACTTCAAAGAGAAGTGGTCAAAATCACCATTTTTTTCACTCAACTTGATGTTTTTATGGGTGTGATTAGGTAGCTGAAGACCTTCATTTTGTGCTTAGAATGAGACATACATTTGAATCACTTGGCTACCAATCTGGTTTCTATCTATCGCAATTATTTGCATCAACATCATCACCTTCTTCAACTGGGATTCCATTAAAGCAGCCTACGATCCCAATCCACCCGCCTCCCGCCTATAACTGGGCAGCTTCAAACCGAATGCAATCACCTAATTTCCAGAACCATACAAGACTCGGGTTCGGGTCTAAGGATGAGACTCACATGTTCCTCCATCCTCATTCTTCCGAGCCACAAATGGGAAACATGATGGGTCCTGATCATGCTGAAAATGATATCAAATGGCCTAATGGATTGACCTTCTTCAATGCACTCACCGAAGGACTTAGTGGCAAGCCGGACGGCGATCCGAATCTGAATCATGAAAAACATAATCCTGGGGCAGCTATGTACACTGATGTCATGGAAAATTTCTTGGAGTGATAATCGGATATACGATTAGTTTGCGAAAGAATCATGGAAGGAGACTCTTAACTCTTAAGTAATCTTTGTTCTTTTTCATTATTTTGTAGTTGTTTTTGATGTTTTACATGTTTATCTTTCTTGAACTCGTTAAATTAGTAAACTTTTTGACATAAAGACAGAATCCAACCATGAAATTAGTAAAATTAGAAGGAAAAATGTCAAAAAAACATAAGAAACTGATCAATGTCAAAGATGTTTCTTGGAAGGCTCCATAGCATGGCATTCTTTACATGTTGACACAAGCCACCGGAAAAATCTCCGGCAAAACCCTTTATTCCTATTGCATTTCTTCTTCTCCGGTGAGCCTTTTCGCTTTTCGTCTTCACCTTTCCTTCTTTGGGAAGTCCGGCGGTTTAGGGTAGGAACCGGCGCCATAAACTGCCACCTATGAGCCGGAAGATGGTAATTGCGACTCTGGTGAACAGGGCTCCGAATTCCCTTTTCTGGGAAGATGGTTTTGATGGTGGAAGCCTCACTGGTGCTTGTTCTTGCGCTGCTGCAACTGCTACCACTGCTGCTGCTTCGACTGTTTGTACTATTGCTCCGGGAAGACACCAATGAATCTTTACTACAAGCACTGTATGTTCTTGAAAACGTACAACCTGTTAAGTTTTTTGTTTGAAGAGGGAAGGTGTGTAGAAGGAATTTGCCATTTGAGAACAAATGGTCAGCTAATTCGGAGTCTGTTTCATTGTCCGGTGACATTGCCGGGAAAGTAAAGTTGTCGCCGGAGGAATTGCTTTTGTGCCGGCGATGAGTGTCCATGGTGGTTTATGAAGTGGAATGAGGAGATTCACAAAATATATATGATCGGAAAGTTTGTGAATTGGTGGAGTATGGGACCAATTGGGCTTGTGATTTCCCCTAAAGGGAATGCCATTGGGGCCATTGTGTTTTGCCACATTCATAAGCTTCAACGTGGCCAACTGCTTAGATTTTGTGATCAAATATGATCTTTTTTTATTTTTTATTTTTTTAAGATGTAAGATATGTGAGGGTTTTCATTGATACTTTAAACCTATAAGAAAAACTTAATATTAATTCAAAAAACGATTTTATATAACAATGTGAGAAGCTTCAAATCTTTAACGAGGTCAAACATAGAGATATCTATGGAGTGGATAGACCATTTGAACCAAATATCCTTGATTGGAGTGGTCGATTCATTAAACTTATAGAATTGTGTTAATAAAATTCATGTAAAAAATATAGTTCTAAGACTCTGTTTGTTTCGTGGTATTTTTTGGGATTGAGATTTTAAATCCTGAGAAATCTTGTGTTTGTTTGAAAAAAAGGCAAAAGATTTCAAATGAAATCCTATCAAATGCTTTAGACATGAGATTTTATAAATTCTCCCACCCTCCCTAGTATTTTCAAATCCATAAACAAGGGAATCTTCAAATTACCATATTACCCTCACCCCACCGCCACCCTACCACACCCCTACCCTACCCTACCCCCACCCCTCACCTACCCCATCCCTACCCTACTCCCACCCTACCTTACCCTCTCCCCCACCCTCACCCTACCCTACTACCTACCCTACCCTACCCAAATATAACTGAAGGGCAATTCTGTCATTTGTCACCGAAACAATCCAAATCTTTTGATTGATTTACAAAACAAACAGGATTTCAGGAATGCAAATCCTGACAGATTTTGTCAACCAAACACATGACTGGATTCACAATCCTACCAAATACAAATCCTGTGAAATGCAAATACTTTGACAGAATGCAAATCATATGAAAAAAATCTGCGAACCAAACGGCCCCTAAAAGAATTTCTATGTGTTTTAACTTCAAAGAATTTGTTTGATATTTTGGAGAGGGGGACATAGGTAACTTCAACTTACTTAAAAATTAAGAGATCAAAATGTATAAATGCTTTATAATATGATATATATATATATATATATATATATATATATATTAATACATTTAAAACTGTGAAAATTACAATCTAAGCGTGAAAGTTTTAGGTCTCTAAAAAAGTGAAATTGTAGTAAAAAATCATTAGTATTGACAGCCTATTTAAATTTTGAAACTTCTAAGTTCTAAGCGTGTCAATTTTGAAAATAACTTTAAAGTTACAAAAAACCACGTTTTTAACTAATATATATTAAATTTACAAATTTGAAAACGTGGACTTTTAAAATCAAATATACACATTTATAAATGCACAATTTTTTTCTTTTTCTAACAATCTCTATATTTAAATTTTTTACACATTTTTATAAAACATAGATAAATGACATATTTATTGTAATTAATTACTTTATTCACCATTGGATCGAATTTAATGCATTAATCTAGGAAGGGTGGACTAGTAATACCAAGTTACATAAAATTATAAATGATCTTGAAGTTAAATCTTGATTATCACCCAAAATACACATGGAGTAAAGTTGAGAAGGAAAGGTAAGTTGGTCATTGGTCAGCATTTTACCAAAAAAAACTTTACAACGGTTTCATTGCTTTCATAACTCTCACCATGGGGGACATGTAACTAAAGCTAAAAGGATAAGATAAAAGACAGATGTTGTTAATTACATTTGAGAATGTGTAGTATGTTAGAACTGTAAAACTGATCTAGCTGTCTCACAGTACTGCTACAATCATTATCTTCTTTTTTAATATGCGGGAGGACTTTGAAAATTTTCAAAAGGAAATCTTGACTATACAAGGTAAAAAATGGAATGTCAATCTTTCTTTAGCAATATCTTCCATCAAGTCGAGCTATGCTTTAATTTATGCGACCTAGCTAATTCGTGAGCATTTTCGATACTTAGAGCCAAAGCTAGGAAACTGTTTGTGGGAGGTGGGGAACTTTGAACAATAAGCACATTAAAAAAAATACTAGTTTTTTTTATTAAAAAAAACAAGTTATAGACCCAAAATCTATCACTAAAATGAAAATGTTCATTAAGTTTAGACTCATATACTTACCAAAGATCTCATCGGCAATTGACCATGACGAATGGAAATTATTTGAAATCTTTCGCTAATGATTCACTATCAATACTTCTTTATAGGAAAAAAATGACTCTATCAGTTCTCAACTTTACTATTTTTTTCAAAGTAAGTACTCTACTTTTTTACCATGTATATTAAGTATTATAATATTAAAAAAATGGATCTACTAGTTCTCAACTTTTATAATTTTCTTTTAGCTATTATTGTTTGACGTTTGAAATATTTTTTTTTAATTTGTAGGAATTAGAATGTTTGAAATATAAATAATTGTGATTTTGATTATAATTTAGACACCCTAACACAATTCTAAAAAAAGATTAAGTAACAATTTGCTTTCATTTAGTTCATTAAACAAAAAACAATAAAATTAGATTGAGTAACAATCCCAGGTTACCAATTTCAAAACATTTAGAAAAAACAAATGGAGACCTAAAAGTTTTAAGCATACAAAAAGATGATACTTGGAGACTCTTCGATCATGTCAATCTATCTGTGCCACATAACTATTTATCAACTTATCATATTTTTTATTTTAGAAATTATATAAAATTTAGGGAAGATATTAAAAAGTTATAGGATTTCATCTCTCTTCAAATTAGTAAAGTCAGTATTAGATTTCATGTCAAAGAAAAATGTTTTAAGCTAGTTTTTAAAAAGAAGACTTTCAGAAAAATAAAACTTAGCTAGGGAAACCAAATTATCATCCGGGCTTAAAGCAATTATATGCGACTCCTTTGAATATTTGAATCTCGTAATGATAGTCAATTGTCACTTTATGAAGGTCAAAGTCAAGGTGGGAGTCCATATGCATCTTCCAACATTGAAACAATCATGTCGTACTTGAAGAAACTTCTTTATCCAACTCCTCCCTGTTGTTGTTTCTCATTAGTTCTAAACCTTAAATACCCTCCTCAATATACTGAAATTTACAAAAAAAAAAAAAAAAAAAAAGAATGGCAGGGTCCTTCCTGATTTCGCCTTCTATACTCCCTTAACCATCCAAGATGCTTACTCAAAGAAGATTGAACTCGAGTTGCTTTTAAGACTTCTCACACCAGCTTACTACTAGACTATCTTTAGGCGGTTGAACAGATGGTCAATCTAATATGTAAGATGTTGTTTGGAAGGGTAATTACCGCGTACGTTGTATGCGACTGTGTCACCCAAAACCGCAAGATCAGGCTGGTTCGATTCCTTTAGCAGAATTTTAGTACAAGTGTATAACATATGAAGTTATGTGTGGTCATAAACCACCATTACATACGCCTTATCTACGTGGTGAGGGTAAGATTGATGTGCAGACAGAAGTTTATTGTAAGAGAAGCTACTATTCAAATGTTGAAAGACGATTTACATACGTCTGAAAATCGTATAAAACAACTACCTGACTCTCATCGAAGCGAAAGACAATAATGTCTTTTGTAATAACTACATTAAAGGACATGAATATACTGATTACTCATCTCATCCTCTCTTAACTTTCTGGTTCTTTATAAGATTTGTGATCACACAAGAATCATGTGTAGTTTGGAAATAATCTAGAAATATTATAATCAACAACATGAGAACAAAGATTCCAAACTTGTGTAATTCAATTTTATGTTATTTCGAATTCCTTTTTTGGGGTACAAGCTGTTTTTACAACATAATCCGTATCTATGATCATGAATCATGATGATCAATCAACCTTCACCCCTTTTTCCTATTGATGTTGAAGATCCAAGAAATCACAAATGGAACTCACCACTCTCATTATCCTAACCAAACTCGATTCCCCCCACAAAATACAGTCATAAGATTATTAACAAATGGACTACCTGACTCGAGAATGTACATAAACTCAATGTTGAATCACTTGTGAAATCAAATTCAGCAAAAACGACAATTCGATCTTGTCTGTGTTCTCTCTCACATGTGATCCTCCTTCCTCCCCTTCTAATACGGTTTTTCTAGTTTGTATACCTGCAACGGCGCTTGATATTTCTTGTACTAAATCAACAATTACGCCTTCTACACCCATAAGATATTGAACATGTACAGCTTCAGGGACGTTACTGATCAAATATACGAATCAAACACGTTTAATTAGTATTCGCTCACTTACTGCCAAATGATAAAAAGTGATACCCATTTGATTATCTACCGTAGAAAAACACTTACTTTAATTTGCCATAAGTAAGGAGAGAGAGATCTGATTCTTTAATCTCTCTTACTACTGAAGGGTTTCTAAAAATACCCTTCACTTCTGAAACAACTCCGTCCAACCCACCTGCTACTGCCAGCTTCTTGGCTTCTTCTAACGAGTTCATTCGTACATCATCGTATATCTCGTTTCCTCCATTTGTCAAGAAGTACACCTGTCGGTTCATTTTCGGTTAATTAACACTGTTTATTAGCCCATGTGGCAAATTTCCATACATTTACTCGTGGGTGTATCATTGTTTTTATCTCGAATATGTCGTGTCTAATCATTAAGGGAAACATGTCAAACGGGTTGCTTGAAATTCAATCAATAATTATTTTTAATGTATACAGTCTCATAAACTGTTTTATAAAAAATTATTAGCTTTAAAAACGAAAACTACCTCATTAATTATTAAAAAATAAATTGACAAAGAGATGTTTGCATGCCAACCGAACCCGGCTTGACCCATTTCAACCCAGACCCATTTCAACCCAGATCCATTTCAATCCGGACCTGTTTTAAGCTGTTATTCAAACCACCAAAGAAACAGAAAAATGAAAAATACTAACAGGGTATTGATGCTGAAGTTTCTTCATAAGCAAGGCCGCATCAGGCTGAAAGCTTGAAAAAATTACAGGTCTTTCTTGGGCGTTTTCATATACCACCTGAACCATAGATTACAAATAATCAATAAGATACGAAAATCGACACAACTTCGTAACAATTGACAAGAAAGATTGCTGCTTTAATCTAATGTACCTTCAAGATTACTTGAAGAACATGAATGAGATACTCTTGTTCATAGACAACATAATCATCAAATTTCAACTCAATGTTGAATCCCAAACAAGGGTTTACTTTCTGAAAAGCTTCTTCTAAAGTGCAAGAATGATCATCAATCTCAACTTCCCACCCTACAATCTTTCCGTTTGTTTCTCTCAGCAAAGATTTGCCCACTTGCCCTGATTCTCTTTGAGGGCCATAGCTAAAGAATTCATCCGAAGTCAACTCAGTCACTCTTTTTTCAACTATTTTACCCTGAAATTATTCGATTAAACACATTAAATTCAAATCCATATCGGTGTCTTATAAGATAAATTGAATATATTTAAGAAATTAACTTACATTCTCTTCAGATAAGATGAAATTATCGTGAAAGATGACTGGTGTATCGTCTTTTGTCACCTACAAAACGATCACAGTTCTTGTTTCACATCTAATTGCATTCTGTTTTCTAGATTTTACGAAGGAAACAAAGAACATTTAGAAATTATCAGATCTATTGGGAAAACCGTCAGATCATGTAATTGAGTAATGAGTAATTCATGTAATTGGGTTGCTTTTTCAACCTGATTATTGAATAGCATGTTCTGTTATAGCGCATAAACTATTTTTAAATAGCAATCCCAGACATCCCAAAAAATTAAAAAAATAGATAAAATTGGAACAGGATATACGCGGCGAATGGAAACCGGAAAACTACACATGTCGGAGAAAAAAATAATACCTGAACGTCAAATTCAATATAATCAATGGGATGATTGGCAGCGTTATTGAATGAAAGAATCGAGTTCTCTTTATAAGCAACCATTCTCTTATCGTTGGACTGTAAGACGTTCATCCCATGACCACGGTGGCCCACCACCGTGAATTTGGGCAACGTTTTCCGGCCATTGCTCACATCCAGTCCTGATAAATCACAACAATCAATCACAACTGACAATTCAAATGGGGAATCACGCAAATCAAACAAAGATAAAATCGTACCGGCGGGAAGACGGGTGGCGTAAAGAGACAACGACGCGGCGGCGCTGTCGTTGACCTGATCCAGATGTGGTACGTCGGAGATATGAATCGCGGCCTTGACAGCCATTAATTACTAGAGAATTATTAAAGAAAAGGAAGGAAGAAGAATGATGAGAGTTTCAAAATTGGTGGGAAGGGAAGAGGTTTGAAGAGGGTATTTAAGCGATGGAATCCCGATCTCGTCACCGAACCCCGTCACCGTGACAGTGACAGGGCGGTCGGATCTCCTCTTGGAATATTCGTTTTTCTCTATCTCTCTCTCTTGTAAAATTAAGTTTCCTTATCCCTTGTCTTTATGCTTTTCGCGTTTCATTTTTGTAAGGAAATGTGTCTTTTGACCCGAACAAATCGCTTCTACATTTACGCTTTATTGCACGCCAACAATCTTAATCTTAATTAATTAATAATTAAATAATGTAACGTTAATATATTAATATAAAATCTTTTTACTTATTCTCTTAGGTGTTATTTGTTTATTAAGAGGTTCTGAGTCTGAATCTGAATATAATGTCTGAATATTAAGAGGTGATTTTGACGTCTGAATGTTCATTCATATTTTGCTGTTTGTTTTTTGAAATATCTGAATGGTTGTAACTATCTGTTTTATAA
>JAUEJL010102401.1:0-13147 GCA_032274825.1 Drosophyllum lusitanicum
AGGGATGATTCATTTGAGAACTGTTTTTTGCGAGTACCATGAGAACCAATCTTGGCTCTTGATTAAAATAAATCAATGGCTAATAAAAATGACGACTCATTAATGATGCATTAATGAGGGGTGTTTCGGAAAAATCAAGGCTCGATTTTTAATGACATCTCACCCGAACGTAATTCACAGTTGAAAAATTATATAAAAGACCAAAATACCCCTATTAATGAGCATTAACGGTTACAAATGTTACTCCCGGTACTTGTAATAAAAAACGGTTCTCAAATGATTTTTCAATATATATATATATATAGAAGTCAACCATTGCTCTTTGTTTACTTTTTCTTCTTAATTTGTTAAAAGTATATAATAAATCAGTCATGTCATTATAATCGACAGTAATACCGTGGCCGGCCTCTATTTAAATGAATTGAAAGCACTACTATACAGCAGCACCAAATTAAACACGGTTTTAATTTGTGAGCGAGGATGAAATCAATTAGTTATATGTGGTTCTTAGTTGTAATTACCATTATCTTGATTTCTTCAGCAGGAAGAAGAACCTGTCAAACCACCGCACAGCCCCCAGATAAGCTCCCCCCAGGTATATATAAATATATATGATCAATCAATGACTTAATTAACACATATACATATACTAATTAGACAGATCATATATATTTACATCATTATACAATTACTGGCCTCTGGAACTCTATAAATAGTCTTTTTACTAACGGGTAGATGCATGATTCTCTACATCTTACATTTTTACTTCACCAAAACGAGATTGGTCTGTTGTTACATTCATGCATTTTTTGTGTTCGAACGTGTAGGTATTAATTTCTTAGTTTGTGTTTGCAGATTTAAAACCCATAAATAAAAACAAAAAAGACAGAGAGCAGGGAGGTTGTTGGGCTTGCTGGGAAAGTATTCCTCATCGTCGCCTCCAAACTGTATGATTGTTGATCGGCATGCATTGATCATCATGCAAGTGTGTGTGTGTGTGTGTATATATATATATATATATATGTTGATACAAATAAAAGATAAAGTACATATATATTGTTCGTGATTCATGTTATGTGTAATTAATTAGTCATAAGAGTTAGGCAATTAAGACATTGTTGTAGTTGAGAGAAATATATATTTAATTGAAACACATTATCTTAGACGTACTTTTGATTGTTAATAATACAAAATGTTGTTTAAAAAATGAAAAATGTTATACGTAACATTCATTTGGTGTCCTCATTTTCGTCTAAGTTGTTATGTGTATAGTAACAATACACATTGAAAAGATGCATGGTTAAAGTTTAAAGGAGTAGTTGTAAGAGAGAAGAAAGTGTTTCATTATCTCTGTAAAGTTGAATTGTACTACACAATGAAGGAGAGCACTATATATATACAGTGAACTAGACTTTTACAATTGAAAGTGACATAGAGCTAACCACCTAACTACCTAACTAATTAAATAACAGTAGGAGTAAACCACTTGCTGCGAGCTAGGTACTTTGGTGACATACGTGACAGCTTGCATATGCTTTGCACAGTGTTTTTTTAATATCTCTTTACCCCCCTCGCAAGTTGACATTGTGAAAGGATCACAAATGCCCAACTTGGATAAGCAATTGTTGTGCAAAGTTGTGTTTAATCCCTTTGTGAAAATGTCAGCTGCTTGTGACTTAGAAGGGATGTATAATGGTTTGATAATTCCAGCTTTGATTTTGTCTCTTACAATGTGACAATCAATTTCAATGTGCTTAGTTCTAGCATGTTGAATAGGATTGGAAGCTAGAGCTATTGTTGAAACATTATCACACAATATTAATAGAGGTGTAGGCATAGTGATATTGAGGTCTTTGAGCAGGCAGATTAACCAACTGATCTCACATGTGCAATCAGCTAATGCTCTATATTCAGCTTCAGTTGAAGACCTTGAAACAACTGTTTGTTTCTTTGAATGCCAAGATATTAAGCATGGACCTAGAAAGACACAGTATCCAGATACTGATCTTCTTGACTGTGGACAATTTGCCCAGTCACTATCATAGTATGCTGTCAATTGCAAATTGTTCTGTTTTGGAAAAAATAGACCTTGTCCAGGACTAAGTTTGACATATCTGAGTGTCCTGAGAAGAGCTTTCATGTGGGGTTCTTTTGGAGTTTGAGAGAATTGACTTAGAACTTGTGTTGTGTAGGATAGATCAGGTCTTGTAATTGTCAGATACAAGAGTTTGCCAACTAGAGCCCTGTATAATGATGGATCAGATAAAGGTTCACCTTCATCGGGATGTAGTGAATGGTTTGAAAGTAGGGGAGTATTGCACGGTTTATCATCAAGAACATTAGCAAACTTTAAAAGATCAAGAGCAAATTTCCTTTGAGACATAGATATACCAGTGGGACTTCTTTGAAATTCGATGCCCAAATAGTAATGTAGATTTCCAAGATCTTTTATGCTGAATGTTTGGTCAAGTTTGACCTTTACTGATTTGATGATGGCAGAGTTGTTTCCTGTGATTAGTATATCATCAACATAAATCAACAGGAAAAGTGAATCTCCATTTTTGTGAAATGTTAATAATGAAGTATCTCCATAACTCTGCTTGAAGCCCAATGAATGTAGAAAGGTTGTTAATTTTGTGAACCACTGAGTGTTGGCTTGTTTCAAGCCATATAGTGATTTCTTGAGCTTGCAAACTGTGTTGGGGGGAAGAGTTTTATTGTATCCTTGAGGAATAGATATGTAGACCTCTTCATTTAGATCCCCATGTAAGAAGACATTATTTATATCCAATTGTTGGATATCCCAATCATTGTGAACATCCATAGCTAAGAATGATCTGACTGTAACCATTTTTGCAACAGGTGCAAAGGTTTCTGTATAGTCAATGCCTTCTTGTTGTGTGTATCCTTTTGCTACTAACCTTGCTTTGTATCTTTCAATTGAGCCAGCTGCTTTGTACTTTATTCGGTATACCCACTTACATCCGACTGAATGTTTATCTTTGGGTAATTGAACTAACTCCCAGGTGTTGTTTGCTTCTAGAGCATGTATTTCTTTAGACATTGCTTCAACCCATTTTTCATTTTTAGATGCTTGGTTGTAGGTAGAGGGTTCCACATGACTGTCTATTGAATGTATGAAGTGACGGTCTGGAGATTTGATTTTGTCATAATTGATGAAGTGGGTGTGGTGATGTTTGTTGTGTACAGTGTTGACCAAAGAAGAATGAAGATTGTGATGATAATCTTTAAATTGTAAGGGGATGGCTTTGTTTCTTGTGGATGTTCTTTGTGGGACAGAATGTGTAGCAGTTGATAATGGAGGTGTAGAGTTAGAGGATGAGTTGGTGGAATCATATTCAGATGGGGATGTAAATGATGATGGTGATGAGTGATCTGAATTGGTGGGGGATGGTGAGTTTGATTGATTTGCAAAAGGTGATGGTGATGGAATATTAGGTGTTGGTGGAGATGGTTGAAAGATGGGTGTGAACATGTTTGATGGAATTCGTGAGAATGTTAATAGTGTAATGGGTATGATGGTGGATTTGAAAGGAAATATTTGTTCATTAAATGTGACATGCCTACTCACCAGAGTTTTGTTTGAGTTGGGATCATAGAGTAGATAGCCTTTTTGATGTGAGGGGTACCCTAATAGAATAGCTTGTATGGATCTAGGGGCAAGTTTGTCAAGTGTGTGGTTGTGAACAAAACTTTGACAGCCAATTGTTCTAAGGTGAGTGATGTCAGGAGGAGATTTAAAAAGGGTTTCATATGGAGATTTGTCTTGTAGTGCCCTTGATGGTAGTCTATTGATGATGTAGGCAGCTGCATGAACCGAGTAACCCCAGAAGCTTTTAGGAAAACCAGATTGAAATTGAATGGCTTTTGTTATTTCAAGCAGTTGTTTGTGTTTTCTTTCAACCCTGCCATTTTGTTGTGGAGTGTATGAACATGATGTTTGGTGGATGATTCCATGATTTTGGAGAAATTTGGTCATGGATGTATTAAGGAATTCCAGGCCATTGTCACTTCTGATAGATTTTATGTTGCTTTGAAATTGATTAGCAACATATGTGTGGAAAATTTTGAAGGTAGAAGTAACATGTTGTTTGTTGGGTAGAAGATATACCCAAGTGGTTCTAGAGTAATCATCAACCAATGTAAGAAAGTATTTGCATTGATTAACTGTGGGGCATTTGTATGGTCCCCATACATCCATATGTACTAATTCAAACATGGCATTTACTCTAGAAGTGCTTAATGGAAAGGGTAAAGCATGTTGTTTTGATGAGTAACAGATTTGACATTTTTCATCAAGTTTACAAGGAATAACAGAAGAGATGGACTTTATTTTCTTTAAAACAGGAAAAGAGGAATGTCCAAATCTTAAATGCCATAGATTGGAGATGCTTGAGGTCGAAAGGATAGTAGAAGTGGATGTCTGTTTCAATGGAGGAGTAGTTGATTCTGGATGGAAGATGTAGAGGCCATCATTGAGTTTGCCAAGTGCAATTCTCTTGTTGTGGCCCTGAAAAGTGCACAAAGTTTGAGTGAATAAGACAGATGATTGTGTAGCTTTTGTCAATTTGCTTATGGATATTAGATTATATGTGAATGAAGAGCACATTATGAATGGTGAAGTGGTTGTTAAATGTGACAGAACCAGTTGTTGTGACTCTGGTTGTTTGACCGTTTGGTAAGGAGACAATTATGGGGTGATGGCAGTGTTTAAGAGAGTGCATGCATGATAAGGAAGTGGAGATGTGATCTGTGGCCCCACTGTCTACTACCCAAGCATCTTTAAAATTTGAATAAGTGAAGCAATATGGTGAGAAATACTACCTGCTTGTTGTTCATTTGATTCATTTCTGTGCTGATTTGATTGCATCATGAGCACGACTTGGTTTAGCTGGTTTTGTATCTAATCCATCCTAGCAAATACTGTTGTTTCTGAGTTTGTATTGCAATCATCAATAGGCGTATCAGGGGAGTTGCAACCATTGACCATGTTGACTGATTTCACAGTTCATGTATCATTTGACTTGAGTTTTGGTTGGTATTTGCCATGCAGAGGATGTCCAGGTGGGTATCCAACATTTTTGTAACATTCTTCCTTTGAGTGCCCTTCTCTCTTGCAATAACTACAGAATATTCCTTTCTTGAAGTTGTTCTTTTTGGCATTTATGAAGAACTTACTTTGATTGTTGGTGAATGTTGACATAATTGATGGTAGATTTGTTTTAGAAGACATCCCTTCTCTTTGTTTTTCTTCTTGCTTTATCATGCCATAGGCTTTAGCTGTTGTAGGCAAAGGTTGCATGAGAAGTATCTGTCCCCTGATATTGGAATAACTTTCATCCAGCCCCATTAGAAATTGAATTAATCTTTTCCTTTGTTCTCTTTCTCCATTAACACGACCATTATCACATGTACAATCACAGATGCACATATAGGGAGCCTCTAGGGCATCAGTTTCATCCCATAATCCTTTTAGCTTGTGATAATAAATTTCAATCGAGGTATCATGTTGTTTGAGTTGACTGATCTCATTAGCAAGTTGATAAATCCGATGGCCATCAATCTGCGCATAGTGTTCTTGTAGTTCCATCCATAGATCTGAAGCTGAATTCACAAAACTAAGACTGTTTCCGATTTGTTCAGACACAGTGTTTAAAATCCAGGAGATGATCATATCGTTGTTTCTCTCCCATAAGGCCCTCAGATGTGAATCATGACTTGGTTCCTTGAATTCTTTGGTGATTATCTTTAATTTGTTCTTTGCATTAAGTGCAATCATCATCGACCTTTTCCAAGTGCTGTAGTTTTCAGATCCAATCAGCTTCCTTGAAATTAGGATGAGGCATGGATGATCATTTTGATGAAGATACAAGGGATGATTGATTGAATTTGTATCTTCCTCTAGTGTAGCCATTTTCGAGGTGAAAAACAGATTTGAGAAGAAGAAAATTGTAGATGAAAAATTAGGGTTGGATCGAGCCTGGTAGCTCTGATACCATAAAGGAGTAGTTGTAAGAGAGAAGAAAGTGTTTCATTATCTCTGTAAAGTTGAATTGTACTACACAATGAAGGAGAGCACTATATATATACAGTGAACTAGACTTTTACAATTGAAAGTGACATAAAGCTAATCACCTAACTAATTAAATAACAGTAGGAGTAAACCACTTGCTGTGAGCTAGGTACTTTGGTGACATACGTGGCAGCTTGCATATGCTTTGCACAGTGTTTTTTTAATATCTCTTTAAGTTTGTACATGCAATTCGATCGATTGAATGAGTAGAGAGAGAGAGAGAAAGATTGTCAAAGTCGTAATTGGTGGACCATCGAAATAAAACAAAGAATTGAAGACTTTTACCATGAGTTGTTTGCACGTCTTAACACCGATAAAAAATACGTACTAGACATTAATTCATAGATTTTGGTTTAACAATGTTTAATATTTTTATATATATCCTGATAATATTTAAAACCTATATCATTCATATTGGGTTTAATTTGAGTATTATAGATTTATGAGATTTTGGTAATTCATATATAGGAAATTTTGGAAAATAGGAGCAAAAAATAAGCTTTTTTATTGCAGATATTTGCGATGGAAAATGGATATAAATGAAAAGTAGTTGTAGGTTAAGTGACAAATTTACGAAGATGCTAGTGACATCTTAAACAGTTACAAATGCATCGTAGTATCTGATACAGAAAAGTGAACATATATCCAACACAAATCCGAAGCAATACAGTGCGTTTACCTAGACAACGCTTAGACAGGCCCGGCCCCATGCCTGTGCAAAGTGTGCACCTGCACAGGGCCCAACAAAAATAGGGGCCTCCTGCATTTAAGGTCCATATATATATATGTATATATTAGGCTGTTAAGAAATAAGTAAGACTGCAGAGTGCAAGCCCATATCATATGTTATCTTCAAAAGACAAAGCCCAAGCTCCAAGGCCCCAACTCCCAAGCGCCGGCTTCCGATGTTCTACAAAAAACGAAGAGGGCAAGAGGCGATTCCTTTTCTCCAGAATCTCGAGTACTTTTCTCCAGAAACTCGCTGATTCCTTTTCTCCAGAAACTCGAAGAGTCGATTCCTTTTCTCCATAAACTCAGAAACAATTTTCAAAATCAAGAATCAAGATGAAAGGGTTTATTCGCACCATTCGGTTGAAGCCTATTGTCGAGTACTTTTCTCCAGAAACTCGCCGATTCCTCTGTTCTCTCACTTCTCTGTTCTCGCAGCAGTCAACAGTTCAAGTTATCAACTATTCATCTATTCTTCATTCTTGGCTTCTTGCATCTTGTGATCTTGAGAATCAAAATAGAGAATCGAATCAACAGTGACCAGTTCAAGTCAAAACCGATTCTTACAGTCAACAGATCAACACCTATCGCATCATCGATTCTTGCAGTTGTCGGACGTCGGTGATCGGTCGACGGTCGTCCCAGTCGATTAGTGAGGTAACAGTCGATTTCTCATTTCTGTAATTCTGTATATGATTCTAATTTTTAGTGTAAATGTTAATGCCTATTGCCTAATTTTCGTTACAGAACTCAATTTCTGTTTGAGATTTGGTCCATTTGGAGTTTTGGACTATATTTTTTGAGGATTGACTATCGAGTATTGACTATTGAGGAATCAACTATTCTAGATTTCGAGGTTATCAGGTTGTAGTAGACAGTAGTGTTCTGATTTCTGAATATTTGAATTTTTAGTTTAATGACTTTGAATGTTCTAGTGTAGTAGGTGTTCTAATAATCTGATTTTTACCTTAGTTTAATGACTTTGAATGTATTGTGTGTAATATTTTTAATGGAATTTAACTTAGAAGAATACTATAAAATTGGATGAAAAATGAGAATCTTATTTTTAATTATAGGGCCTATTTTTGTTAAATCGTACAGGGCCTTCAAAATCTCGGGACTGACCCTAAACACGAGGAGAGGTAAAGCAAAAAAGAAAAAAAAATTCAAGATATCTGGTTTAGGCCATTTTAACAGTTTCTCAATTATGGTATGCATTATGGTTTTACCGCTTCATAGTAGTTTATTTGTAAATATTTCAACCTGTTCTTTAAATCAATTCCTGAATTATTCGACTACATTGGTTTTCAAAACAATGGTTAAAATTGATATTTAAAATATCTACATTTATAATAGGGTTTAGTTCAATAAAAATATCTATGTAACTTGTAACATTTTGCTATTGTGTATATCGAATTTTAAACATTCTATTGTGTATATCAAACTTTAATATATTGCTATTATATGTATTTTGGTTATATAAAAAAAGAAAAAACGTATAAGTTTAGTACATACGATAAAAGGTTTCATAATATACACAATATCAACAAATAAAATATTCGATACACAATAGACATTTTAAAGTCCGATATATATAATAACAAAATATGAGAAGTTCGATATATTTTAATATACCAAACACTTTATAATAATTCTTTAAACATCATTGATACCTTTGTATAAACCATAACATTATGAAACACATATTAAATCGAAAATAACATATCTCATCTTTATTTTATATTTTTAACATATCACATCTCTTCCTTTGATTTGATATTTATTGTTTATTTTGATAAAATAAAGAGAGTTCGTAATTCCTTCTATTTTTTGCTTCGACTTATTCTTATACTTATAAGATTAATATAGGTATCAATCAAATTAATTAATAAAGGATGTGAAGAAAAAGAATTATTGTACTTTACATATCATCATGTGATTAGTAAAATGATTAAGTAGAATGAAATAGCAGAAGAAAAAGAATTATTGTACTCAACTCTAACCCGATAGAGTGTTGTAAAAAGGCTTAGATTATGTTAAGTGGGGGTCTCATGTTTGGATGATTCTTTTGTTTCACATCAAACTTGGAGACTTGAGCCTCTCCCTTGTATTCTGCATATGTAAAATTTTGTCTAAATGAGAAATGAATTCCATTTGCTTTTCAAAAAAAAAATAGCAGAAGAATATATTATTTTTCTAACATAAAGTATATATACGTATATAAACCATTTAACATTCTTTCTTCTTTTTAATTTTAATAGCTCTTAAAATTCAATCAAGACAAAATCTTGATATTTCATTTTATCTAAATTAATTTCACCCACTCAATATTTAACGTACTATTTTATTCTCTTTTCTAATTTACTTCAACTTTTTATTCATTTAAAATATACTCTCCCACACTAATACACTCTCTCACATAAAGATAATTATCCACCCATATCAACATAATTTCTAAAATTTTATACTTTTCTCTCCTTATTTCATAAATATAATTTTTTCTTATTTTAACGTATTTTAGAATTTATTATTAAAATTAATAAAATAGTTTATGCAAATAAAAGAAAAATAAAAAAATGAACATGTTGTAGAAAACTTTTTGTGACATTGAATCACGCGAATAACATATCATTTCATTTTTCAAAGCGACATGTTGTAAAACACAATTATTTGTCATTGTGGCATTACGCGGATACAATACTAGTATTAAATTAGACATTGACAGATGAACACATATTCTAAGTCTCTTTTCTCACCTCATCCGTTAATTTTAATACTTGTGTTAATGTTATAAGTAAAAAGATAAGTAGAATAATTTTATACGACTTTTGGTAGATGTGACCTGACTTAATTGAGTTATGTTTTGTTTGTTTTTAAAGATAAGGTCTTATTTTAAAGAAACGTCTGCGAGCGCGCAGACGTTTCTGATAAGCTTGTTTGTTTTTTCAAAGAAATGTCTGCGCGCCCGCAGACGTTTCTAATAAGCTTGTTTGTTTTTTCGCAGACATAAGACCTTATTCTGTCTTATTTTTGCTTATTTTGAGAAGCTAAAAATTACGTCTTTTTTTCGCAGACCTTCTTAGACTTAAGACCTTCTAAATCACATCTTCTTCCGAAGACATGAAATAAGACATAAGACATTTATATATTCGAAAACAATCGACACCATAATCTCCACCTCGTACGGACCACGTTCCTACGTTTACCCCGCGGTCCTCTCCACTTTAGGCCCTTCTATTTTTCAAACATGCAGTAATTTTCTCTATATTTCCCAAACTTATATTAAGCACCCTCCTTAAATAGTCACCCCTTTCATTAAGCCCCCTTTCAGGTAACACTATCTACATTTAGTATTTAATTAAATTAAGTGTATTTTTATATCCAGCAATATATCTATTAATTAGTCGCTATATTTACAAAGAACGATTAATTAAAAAATTATAACAACTTTAAAATTATGATGCAAGAAGAGAATATATTAATTAGTCACTACTATTATGGTACTCGTGCAATAATGCGGTAGCAAATAGTTTTTGTTTTACAATATGTCGCTTTCAATAATATAATGATATGTTATTCGCGTGATTCAATGTCGCGAAAAAGTTTTCTACAGCAACATGTTTATTTTCTTCAATTTTTTTTATTTGCATAAACTATTTTACTATTTTTATAAATAAACTTTAGAGTTAATTACAAAAATGGTCCCTGTGGTTATCACTGATTTTCACTTTTGGTCCTTTAACTTCAAAAATTACGAAAATAATCACTGTGGTTGTCGTTTTGTTCACTTTCGGTCCTTTAGCCTAACCACCGTTAAGTTCTACCGTTAATAGCTCCCATGTGCCTTGCACATGAGGGTATTTTGGTCAATTTAACTACAAACCTTGTTGCCAAACACTTAAAAGTTAAAACCCTCACTCTCCCCCCACTCACTTTCTCTCCAATCGACAGATTCCAGATCCAAGAAAATTTTGAAAATTATGTTAATGTGGGTGGATAATTGTTTATGTGAAAGACTGTGTTAATGTGGGAGAGTATATTTTAAATTAATAAAAAGTTAAAGTAAATTAGGAGAGAAAATGAAATTGTTAAATATTGAATGGATGAAATTAATTTAGATAGAATGAAATGTCAAGATTTTGTCTTAATTGAATTTTAAGAACTCTTAAAATTAAAGAGGAGAGAGAATGTTAAATGATTTATATAGTAATATTGATATTTACAAAGACGCTGAAACTACAAAATCTTTTATGGCCCATCTGGAGGTGGAGGAATATGTCATTTCCTTGCGTTTCATAAAAGGTATTTTAAAACTTGTCACACTTGTAATTATGAAAAATAGTTTAAATATAAAAATTGTTAGAAAAAAACTCTATATTTATAAACTTGTATATATGCTTTTAATTTATGTTTTTAAATGTTTAAATTTAGTAATAAATAGAGAATTAGAAATTTTCATACTTAAAAAACGTGAAGTTTTGTAACTTTGAAATTATTTTCAAACTTGGAAGTGTAACAATGTAGAAATTGTTATGCTAAATTTTCTGTAATTAATTATAATTTTTCACTCTTTTAAGTATAGATTTTGTTTAAAAAAAAAACTACCTTTTTAGTGATTTTCTTTGAAGTTTTTCTCTATGTGCTCCACCTTGAAGCATTAACTTCAATCCTGTTTGTACCTGAACAGTTGTAGGTCGGTGGCCTTTTTCCAAAAAAAAAAAAATAATAATAAATTTGATCACTTTTTTATAATTAATTCTCTCAGTTTAATATAAAAGGCTAGAAATATTGAAAAATGATACGTACAAGGTTTTAATAGATTATGCTATGCACCAAAATGATGTTTAGATTACCACATTTATCGCTACATGACAAAAGATTGTCACGGATATGACAGTTACCTTGATATGTCATACACATATGATGTTTGGTTTATAATACCATTACAATTTAATGCAACTGGGTTAGTTAATTTAAATGTCTTATTAACGTCATATTATTTTTTTATTATCTTTGTTTTTAACTTAAAAGTTAGTATAACTTAATTCAATCTTACTCATTTATATTTTATTTTAATAATATATATTAGAGAGAGGAGAGAGAGATCGAGAGAAGGTGGGATGCGAAGCCATCAGGTTGGTGGATTCGATTGAGTCTCCGGGTAAAATATGAGGGGTGTACGGGTGTTCTAGCTCAAGCCGAGGAACCCAAATCTCAAACTGAAGGCCTCTGGCCCGGCTATACCAGTGGCCTTATATGCATCCTCTTTTTGAGCCAATTATACGAAAGAGCAAATTCTATTACTTTTGAAAACTAGTAGTAATCACTTTGACAAAGTTATAATTAAAGCATCATGAGGTCATAACTTGTGCTAGAGATGGAACTGGTACAAAATAAGTATAGTAGCAATTATGTGAAATGTAGTAAATGATCTATAAATTTAATATATTGATAAGGCTTAACGGGTTATTTCTCTGGTTAATTATAGTACGGAGATATGATTGTTTACAATCTTACATCCCACACACGCCTCTTAGACGAAATAGAGTAATGTTGTATCTAAACGTCCAATATGTTTCTAAAATAATCTTGTTATATTGTTGATCTAGAAACACTGTTTGAACAATGAGAATAGATCATACGACACGTTGAAGAACATGGCATATTTCTTGCTCTTTTTACCCGTATTGATTGTATTTTCCTTTATAACGTTTAGGGAATTCGGTAGAGGGTTCTGAAGGTTGTGGATTGCTATTGTTGGACCAAGGTGAGTTCAATAGTCTTTTATAAACGAGTACAAAGTCAAAAACGATTTTTATGGTGGGTACAAGTAACATTTAATGGTGTATAACTTGGTTGCACTTTATATGTGAATATGAATCTAATGTTATGATTATTTTAAGGTTACGAATATGTTAATATAATTTAAAAGATATTATATGATTGACTTTATGAATGATTAATGCACACAAATAGTGGGATGAGGGTACTTCATGCATCATGCATGTTTGTATATATATAGATAATGCCTAGTAAGTCACGGTCAAGACTTCTAAGAAGTGGTAGCCATTAAAGAGTCGCCTAGCATTCTAGACAGCTACGACACATGGCATGTGGTTACCTTGTGTGTCTTGGTGCTGGAGTGATATGTGACCTCTACTTAGTCCATCCGTAAAGCCCTTCCCCTTCCCAAACCAACCCAAATACCACATCACTGCCACATCAGCTTTTTTTACTTTTTCCTTCCCAACCCAAATTAACCCAAAAGTCAAGTATAACCCTTCCCAATCAACCCAAACATTTTCTCTCTCCTACTCTCTCTAC
>JAUEJL010102412.1:0-25434 GCA_032274825.1 Drosophyllum lusitanicum
TATGTATGTATGTATGTAGTGAAGACAGAACAATAAAGATAAATTAAAAAAGTGAGTCGAAATAGTGAAGATAAAAAAGTGGCCTGCAAAGCTGGAATAATTATATTATATATTATATTATAGTAGGTGAACATTCAAAATCATAACAAATTAGACATTAATAAAAGACCTAAAAAGTACGTGTAATAAAAGAAGGTTTTTGATCTTATGCTGCTTGTTTTATCTTTATCTTCTCGTCTTCAATTCCATCTGTTCGTAACACGACAAATAATTAACAGTTGCATATACATGCATTGTGAGTTATGACTAGATATCGATTATTAATTTATTTTTTTACTAATTAACTACTAGATCAAGTTTTAAAACTATTAATATTAAAGCTTATATATTCAAGTTTTAAAATCCTTTTGATTTTTAAAATGTATATCTTTTTCATTTTCGAATGTCACATATATAGTACTTAGAGATTCTTTCTTTATATATATATATTTTATATAAATATAATAAAATATTCTCCCGTTGTTATAACAAGCTAGAGTAAAGTTCTTTGAAATATATCAAACTTTAGATTTTTTGTTATTATGTATAGAATTATGATAAAATCTATTGTGTATATATATGCAACTTCAAATTTGTAGGTCTTGTATGTATTAAATTTAAACTTTTTTTTATGTATCGAAATATATACAATAGAAATAAATTTAAAGTTTTATACATATAATAGAAACTTTTAACGTTTAATACATACAATAGCAAAACGTGTAAAGTTGGATACATTTTGTTGAACTAAACAAAGAATTTTATAGGTTTTAAATGTAAATTCTTTGAAACCTCATGATCTAAACTCCACCTGCTGGCTTCAACACTCTTCTCTATTTCTTGAGAGCTCTTTTTCTTTTTGGTCATGGATTGAGGTTTGTGTTCATGTTACTTTGGAGACTTATGTAGTTGAGTCACATTTTTAGTTCAATCCATTTCTGTCATTAACCAACATATACAAGTGATAATTAAGATTTAAAATCCTGGATTTTTAAAATCCATGAGTTAAACCCCTCCTAAGTAATAAAGTAGATGTCTTATTAAATAATAGAATTCTATGCAATATTACTTGTTCATATAAAAAAATAAAAATTTGACTTTATACATACTCTAACATGTATATTTAACCTAGAAGTAATCATATGCCCTAAAAAACAATATCATCAATATGAGTGGTGATTAAGTGTTAAACCATATAAATACATCTACTTTATTTCTTATATTTTGAATTTTAAATATTTTCCCAATATTTAACTATGAAAAGATAGTTAAGACATAAGACAAGTATGGTCCCTAGTCTATTATATATGACATTGTTAGATTTATGGTGAGGATTTAAAATGAGAAGGGGACAAAACATGAAATTACCAAACAATTTCCCAATGGCCCAAGTGAATGGAGCATACTAGATCATCATAGTGTCCAATATTGACCCAAAGAGCATTATATTCTAATTCTACTTATCTTGCTTTTTTAAATTCTTATTCCAAACCAGAACCATAGAAAGATATGTTAAAAGAAAGAAAGAAAATTACTCTACAAAAATGTTCAAAGAAGAAAGGCTTTCCAAACTCCATGTGTAATAATTAATATTCGATCGTCAGGAATCTTTTGCATGCCCACTGCCCTTAAATTTATACAATAACTACTTGTATAATTATTATCATTTTCATTTTACTGGATATATATATATATATATGGGAAAGTTTATTTGAGAACCGTTTTTATTGCGAGAACCAATCTTAGCCGTTTATCTTGGATAATGGAATTCATGGATGAAGAGCGTGAGGGGATTGAGTGTGGGCATGTAAGGAATTCATGGGTGGGCAATCCAATTGAAGGAGTAGGAATTGGACGGCGCGCTAAGATTGGTTCTTGCGGTTCTCGCAATAAAAATGGTTCTCAAATGAACTTTTCAATATATATATATGTAAATACAATTTTTATATGGATTGCTTTTGATTTATTGTTTTAACTAGCTACTTAGAGCCTACATATATATTTTCTCATGGATTGCAAGTTCGATTATCTATCTTACTATAGTCATACTCTTCCAGTACATCATATCACTCACTCTACATTTTCGTAGAGGGACGCAATTAGCCCTTTGCCAACCAGAAAACTAGGGCGTTATATGTTTTAGAAGATTTAAAATGTCTTACGTCTTATTCTATGTCCGCGGGAGAAGATATGATCTGAATTAAAAGGCTTGCGAAAGATAAGTAGTATTTAATCACTTTCAGAGAAAAGGTGAAATAAAATATTCAAAGCAATTATACTTATTCTAAGCAAACAGCCTTTTTCAAAAACTTCTATCCGCCCCGCAGACGTTTAAAAAAATACTATCTTATTTTATAAAAACAAACAAAGCATAGGTCTCACTTCCATTATATCTAAATATTTGGCCTACACTTCATGTCATGTTGCGGCCGTAGAGTCTCTAATCACATATGTGCGTTCTTACATTAGCTTCCACCCATTTAATCATCATTAGCAGTAGCATCAAAATCACCATACAAATGTGTTGATCGAACCCTTTGAGTGCTAGCACTCCGAAGCCCCGACAATGAGTCTAGAAGAGTTCTTTCCACGCATCATAGTTCACTCATTGAGATCGAGCACCAAGGGAAATTAAGTATGTTTTGATATTTGTAATGCCATACGGTTTGTCAGATCCATCAGTTCCAGAGAATAGTCAATTTACTTTAGTTTCAGTTGTATCATATCATTTAGATCCATATGCATCTAGCTCTGGCTTTTCTGTATGAAAGACATCACTGAACATGGACATTGATAATACTTCAGCTGATCAGCAATTTTTCTTCATGTAAAGCTAGTTTTTTTTATTTCATTTTCTTTCAAAACCTAAATTTTTTTATAATTACAAGTAAGAATGTGTGACCAACTATATATAAAAGATCAGAACATAATTAAGGAGTAGTGAGAAATTGAAAGTTAATACATATTCTCTTCAAAACTTATTATAAGTACCATGAAAACCAATCTTGGTCCTTGCTTAATTAAAATAAACCAATGATTAATAATTTTAGCGGCTCATAAATGACTAATGATTGTCTTTGTTTTGAGAAAATTAAACCTCATTAAATAATAGTTCATCCACCTGGACGCAATTCATGGTCGGGTAACATATAAATGACCAAAATAACCTTATTAGTTAGCCATTAATTGTGTTACTAACAATTTTCACGATTCTCGTATGAAAAATATTTTTCGTTTAAACTTTTTCATATATACATATATATATATATGTGTGTGTGTGTGTGTGTGTGTGTGTGTGTGTGTGAAGTTTCATTCGAAAAGTGTTTTATTTGCGAAAAGTACGAGAAGCAATCTTAACCACTTATTTGTATTTGATCTAGTCGTCTATATTAATCTTGTTTTTTGTTTTTTTTTTAATTTAAATTGGCATAATGGTAAACCAAAACTTTTTTCTCTCAAATCTATTTCTCTCTCCTAAATTTTGATTAAAAAACAAAATAAATTAAAATTAATTTACTAGTAAATTATTACTTTTACGAAGTTTACTAATGAACTCCGGTTTTTTTCGTTTCACTTTGTTATTTCTTAGGACTTGTACTGTGTTCCCTAATGAACATATAGTGAAAACAATGCTCCCGGGTTTATTTTTCCTCGGTTTAAACGTCCAGCACCCATTTTTTACGAGTTTTTCATCATCAAATATTGTGTTCATTACACTTTTAAAGACTACACTGTGTTCACTAGTGAAGACGTATGATATGATCACTACTAGAAAAACTGAAATTTTCGACGAAATTTTGCCACGGATTTGTGGCAGATCTACGACTGAACCGAGTTATTAGATATCAAGGGCAATTCCTTGTTGTTCCCTTGCTAATTTACGATGGATTTGGATTCCGTCGCAAATCTGTCCCAAATTAGCGAGGAACAAAATCATCTCTAATTCGTTTCTAATTAGCAACTGACTTCTAGCATATTTGCGATGGATTCCAAATTAACGTATATCATCGTTATTCCCTCGCTAATTAGCGACGGATTTGCAATAGATTGCGATGGATTCCGAATTAACGTATATCGTCGCTATTCCCTCGCTAATTAGTGACAGATTTGTGAGGGATTACAATGAAACCAAGTTATTAAGGATCAATGGTATTTCATAGCTATTCGATCGCTAATTAGAGACGGATTTGTGACAGAACTGTGACATTTCGTCGCTATTCCCTCGCTAATTTGCAATGGGTTTGCGACATATTTACGACGGATCCGAATTTTTAAGTATCAAAGGAAATTTGTCGCTATTCCCTCGCTGATGAGGATATGTACACCTTTCAGGAATTAATTAATGGGTCACATTACCCTACTTGTCACTTTAGGTCGTTCTAAATTAGTTAAAAATAGACATTAGGGGTGTAATCGAGCTGAGATAGCTTGTGAGCTACTCAAGACCGACTTGAAAAATATTCGAAATTTACTCAATGCTAACCGATTCGAGCTCGAAATACTCGAGTATGTTTTCGAGCTGTGCTCGAGTTCATAATTCCTGGCTCATCAAGCTCACACTCCTAGTTGAGTTTTGGAACCGAGTCAAGCTCGAGCTTGGCATTGTGTCGGCTCGACTCGATTCGATTACACCCCTAAAATTGGTCAATCATTCTCAATCTTGGTCTATCAAAGTAATATTTTGTTCAGTCAGGTGAATCAAGTAATATTGGTTATTGTCACTCATACTTGAAACCAAAAACATCAATTCGTACCAAGAAGATGGAAGAGTCTCGCAAGAGAGAAGAATAAACATGAAAGGCTATAGAAGATCGGTTTAATCAATTACAAGTGATGTTACTTTCTCATTTCCGTGTTAACCCTCCCCCTCTACCTCCTAGTTAGTTATTTAGTTGTATGTTTATGATAACCTAAATTCCAAACACTATTATAACTTAACCTAAACTCCAAACACTATTATAAACTTTATCTAATGTGATTGTATCTTTGATTTTTGTATCTTATGTTTATATTTGTATTGAACATGGAAATTTTAAAAAAATACAAAAAATTAGCTATGATATGAAAAATATGTCGCTAATCCATCGCTACATTCCATATGTAATTGCTACAAATTCCATCGCTATCCGTCAAGAAGTCCGTCGCTAATCCGTAGCTACAAATTCCGTCGCTAAACCGTCGGTAAGTCACGTCAGAGGCGTATGATGAAAACCGTCTAATAGCCGTCGGTAATCCATCGGTAATCTCTTACCTTAATTTTAGCGGCACCTATTTTCCGTCGCAAACTGATGGAAACCGTCGCAAAAAATCAAGGCTAAGTTTTAGCGAGAAAGACGGTTTAATTCCATCGCAAACCTCGATAGCGACGGTTTTTGCCATCGCAAATATGGATTTTTCTAGTAATGATACATCTTACCTTTTTTTTAACTACAGCAAAAAAATTTATTAAAACTAAAACATCTAGCAAGTTGCTAGAAGATTACAACTAATAAAATTACAAAGAAATTTCATAAATAGGAAAATAACACCAACCATTCCAGCTCATCTTCTTTCCTAAATTTCCCCTATAATTCAACCAAACAAAGAAAGACTTTACACCATATCATTCCAATCTGTCAAAAACTACCTACCCGAAAGGAACACTAAGGAATTCCGAATCTTCCAAATAACAGAGCAAAGGGCATAAATCATGTAGTTAAAAGCCCAAAGAATTTTACCTTTGATTCCCAATAAGGACCCCCACGAGAATAACAGATCAATAAAGGACACCACGGTCGCATCCACATTCCACCACTTCTCAATCATATTTAGCAAGGATCGAAAAACCGATCACCAAGAAAATAGATGTTCCTCTAATTCTGGACCTCTTTTACACAAGTAGCATATCATGGATTCAATTGATATACCCCTTGTAAAAAGATTACACAAAGTTGCAACCTTTTTTGTTTTAAACACCGCACCAATATATTCACTTTGGAAGGAACCAATTTTAGCCACAGAGTTTTAGCAGAAGCTTATGTGTAATTTTCTTTAAGCTCAACGAACCGAAAATATTCCTGACTTGTCGATAGTCCATGACCATTTTAACTCCTCGCCATTGGGTCCAACCTACAAGGAAACTTGAAAAAGTTCATTAAAATTAACATTTACATCTTCCAAAGAATTATCCAATTTACAAATCGTCCTCCGTACACCATTTTTCTTGGAATGTAATGGGTCTAATGCAACACCAATACGTGCATAGATCTTAACTTAAAGAGAGTATTTTAATTTCTTAATTGGTCTTTGAAGGTTGAAACTAATTTGTTTGTGAAGCTCCAAATACACCATAATGTGGTTTTGCCGGTTGTTTTACCGGTTTAGTAATTTAACTTGTTTAACCGGACCAGTCTCAAAAACCCGATTACATCGTAATTGCATTAAAAAGTTATATTAAAAAAGAGTTAATAATGGAAAAAACCCTTAAACTATGCTTTACTTTTTGGTTTAAACCTCAATCTTTGTTTTTAAATGATTTTAACCTTAAACTTTATTTTACTTGTTGGTTTAAACCTTAAACTTATTTTTACCTGTTATAATAAAAAAATCCAATACATTAACAAACAAATAACGAAAGCTAGGAATCAGATTACCAAAAAATAAGCTCAAGAGTATAGTTATTTGCAGGAATAAGACATCTGCACAACCATAATTACATCAAAAGACATCAAAAAAACTTGAGCAATAACATCTAGACTTTGGTTAATTAACTTTAGAACCATCATCAACATCCGAAGTAGCACTAGAAAAGTTCTACCAACATGTTATACTGATCTTGGTACTGCCCATGCTGGCCATGCCGGTCTTACATCACCATTTAAGCTCTATAAAAAGACATTATATGTAATCAAACTATATAGAAAATTGAATTGGTTTAGGGGAAAAAGTAGGAAATAAAAAACGCACATGTATCATAGCTTCTCCATCTTGATAAGATACACCTACCATACATGATTTTCTAACTTTAGCAACACCGCCACCTCTCCCACCTCTTCTACCTTTACCACCCCTCCCACCTTTCCCACCTCTTCTACCTTTCTCTCCTAAGGACGGTTTCAGGAATTTCCACTTTTGATTTGGGTCATGTATAGAGTAATTAACATTTGCCACAATCATATTTTCTTTAATTTCCCTATTTGAATTTCTACAATCATCATTAACTTCATTATCTTCCATGTCATTCGCTAACAACCCAGGATCACATAGTTCATGAAAGAAGGGATCATCATTGACAGTGTTTAAATTTATAATTTCCTCATTTTCAGGATCAACTGATCCAGATAAAATGCAATAATTATCATCATCAGACAAGTCCCTCACTCATTTCATATGATTCATCATTGCTATCATCGCTACTTATAATATCATTTTGGACATTAGGAGATGACATTGTCTGTTAAATAGTTTTGCCAGAAGAACACAAGTTCAAAGAAGAGAAGCAAATTGAGGGTTTTTGGCATAAAAGGAGACTAACAAAGGCACAAAAGGAGACTTACAAAGGGCTTCAGACCGTGGTTCGTGGTTCACCCAGTCGTCGATCGCTTCCCTGTTCCAGTCTTCGGTTGTTTTTCGTGGTTCACCTAGTCGTCGATCGCTCCCCTGTTCCCGTCATCGGTTGCTGTTCGTGGCTTGTCGTCGCTCGCTCCCCTGTTCCAGTCGTCAACCGTGGTTCTGGCCGTCGTCGACCGTGGTTCGTGGTTCATCGTGGCCAGTTGTCGATTGCCACCCTGCTCCAGTCGTCGACCGTGGTCCCATCGATTTCTGTTCGTCGCCCGTCGATTGCTCCCCTGCTCAAATATGTCGGCTACTCAATTGCTCAAAATAAGGACTTAAGGGAGATGAGATGAGGGCTACCAGTACATTAGGTTGTAGGTTACCTTTTACCTATTTTAATTAAGTAAATGAGAGTTTATGGGTTAAAGAGAAATTTATTTAATGTTTAAGGTTTAAATCATTTAAAAACAAAGAATAAGGTTTAAATCAAAAAGTAACTCAAAGTTTGAGGTTTTTTCCATTATTAACCCTTAAATAAAAGTCTAACTCTAGCTATTAAAAGCTTCAACTATTTATCCCAAACATACCCAAAGTAACAAAATATTCACTTTTTGTTGATTTTTAATTCCTTAATTTTTCTATCATTAGGTGTGGTCTTAAGTAGAAACGAGTTACCTGTCTTTTAAATCAGATCTCATGTCATTCAAAAGTATTCTACAACGAAATTCTAATTCCTAATTCACCTATTATTCTGTCGGGTACTTTTCACCAACAATTATTAGATTCTATGTAAATTCCTAATTTTTAATTCCACTAACAACCATCGGCGGCAATTTTGTGAGAATATCAATTTTCTTTCTCAATCTTCCGATTTTAATGAATGTTTCTTGATTTGTTATTAATATATGAATTTATTATATGTTTAAGGTTTCACATCATAAATAATTAATTCGTATATTAATGATCTCTCATATTTATATATGGGATATTAACTATTAAGCTCATCAAAAGGTTGTTTACGCTGGGTCAACCCCGCGCCGGGGATCCTATGGATCTGAACCAACCATTCCCCAAGGACCGGCCCGCAGACAATGATCACTTGTCTTGACTGCCCGAGTAAGGAGTCGGAATTAAACTTGAGACCATTTAATCAAAGTCTTCCCTTACCGGACGCCAAACATTTACGATGAGAGAATATACCACAAGCTAGTTTATGTACAAATAAAAACTCAAACTTTCATATTCAGAGTTATTCAATTTGGGCTAATTTAATTTATTAAAGATAACCATTAATCCTAGTAAACCTTTAATAATAATAATAATAATAATAATAATAATAATTATTATTATTATTATATTAAAATACTAGTTTAGATACCCGTGTAAACACACGGGTAACTATAATTATTTTGTAAAAGTATTATTTATTGATATAGTTTATGATACATAATTTTAATAGGTTTTGAATTAATAATTTAATAATTTATAAAGTATGTTAAGTAAAATCAACATATATACGGTTATAAATTTAAATTAATTAGGTATAATAATTTAAAAAGTACAGATAAGTAAAATCTATAGATCTACCTTTAAAATTATCATATAGATTAATTTAGTAGGATAAGATTTAAAACACTTTAAAATTAAAAAGTCAAAATTAATTTTTGAATTGAAGTAAATGAACGATTAAAATTAAATCTTTTATTAAATAAATGATTTAGATTATGTAATACTTTTTTTCTAATAAGTAGTTGTCAAGGAGAGCTGTAGATTCTTTATATATATATAAAATAAAAAATAGGATGAAATGATGAAAGATTGGACACGAAACTCCCAACCGCATTGGTCTATATTGCACATGTTTACGGTGACATTTATCACCAGAAAGTGGGAAATTTTTCTTCAACCATATATTCATTCATTCGACATGTGAAGAAACCAACAAAAATGGACATACATATATTTCCATACATCATTCAAGTATGTATCCCTGTGACAATCATCTCTATCTTCACAACCAAACCATTTCTAAACCATACATGAAACCCTCACTATTGCTCTTTTTTTAGCCATACTACACTTTCTTCTTCATTGCTCTACCTTCTTAATTTGGATCACCCTACATGGCTGCTTGATCTGCTCTTACCTGTAATCTCTCTCTCTCTCTCTCTCTCTCTCTCTCTCTCTATACATGTATATTTCTAACATTTTGGGAGAGAACTTTCTTCATGTGTGTTCTTGAATTTTGAAATCTTCTCTGTTCATGTATCGTTTATCAGCCAATTGTGGGTTATTTTTCATTTATGGGCATTGGTTACTGCGATGCTTTATCAATTTTTATTTTTAATAAAAGTCACTTTGATGCTTTATGTGTTAGGACTATTTTAAAGAGTTGAGCACAACATGTTTGATATTTTGTCTAAATGGGTTTGGAGAATTATGTTCTTTTTCACACTCAAACTTTTATGCTAGCTGGTCAAGACTCAAGCCTCTGAACTATCAACTTTTAGAACTTAAATACTAAAATTTTTACTCACAATTTCGGTCAAAAGTTTACACAATAAAAACATGCTTATATAACTGCTTGCTCATGTAAAAATATTAAACCATGCTTATATATACGTACTTCTGTGTGTATTTACACAATAAAAACATTATCATTGCTTTTCCATATATATATATAGTTAGGATTTAATCAATTGAAAACAGTGAAACTAAAATTCATTGTGTGTTTTGCATATCAGGGTGTACGAAACCGGCCTGTTGTAAGAGAAATGCCTAAGAATTTAGGCTGGGCATTGGTGGTGTTGGTGGTTAATTTCAGTGGATGTTTCACTGAAGGGATTAATAATACCACTGTATCTACAAGGCCGGATGTCGTAAATATTGCGTCTATCTTGACATTTGATTCCATCATTGGGAAAGTGTCAAAAATTGCTATACAGGCTGCAGTTGAAGATGTAAATTCTGATCCAACTGTTCTTAATGGAACCCAGCTGAAAATCACTCTTCATGACTCGAATTACAGTGGATTTCAAAGCATGATGGCAGGTAAATATCTATAGCATTCGCTTAGTTTCTCTATGTAGTTTTAATTTTTCTATGATTTTATAGAAGAGTCAATGGCGATAAATTAGTGCTCCCTTGGCCTAAGAAGGCCAAAATGATCAATGGTGTAATTTTTGAAGTCAAAGTTGACCAATTCAAGCTCGATTTGGTCTCATCTATACCAATTCTGCCTACAAACTTGCTAGAATTGTAAAATAACAAGATATCCGTAACTTCAAACCTTCCTACATCTAAAGTTGTCAAACAACAAAGGTGTCCTTGAATATACTGAATATCATAAACCTTCAAATGGGCTTGTGGCCTTAATATGACCTTTTGAGTACTTTGGTGGCTTATGAGTCATTATCCCAAATGCTTAATTATAAATTTATAATCTTTTAGCTTTTATTTGTTTCTAATAACAGCTTTACAAGTGATGGAGACAGATGCTGTGGCCTTAATTGGCCCCCAAAGCTCAGTTTTAGCTCATGTGATTTCCCATGTGGCAAACGAGCTCCAAGTTCCTCTATTATCTTTCACAGCCACTGATCCAACATTATCTTCACTTCAATATCCATTCTTTGTGCGCACAACTCACAGTGATCTTTACCAAATGGCTGCCATAGCAGACATAGTCAGATACTACGAGTGGAGACAAGTTATAGCAATTTATATAGATGATGATCATGGAAGAAATGGAATAACTTCATTAGGAGATCAGTTAACCGCTAGAGGATGTAAGATCTCCTATAAAGCCCCTATTACGCCACTAGCCACAAAAACAGATATAAGTGATGTTTTGGTGCAAGTTGCATTACTGGAGTCAAGAGTTATTGTTGTCCACACTTATGCAAATTTCGGATTAGATATTCTTGAAGTTGCTAAAAGTCTTGAAATGTTGGATAGTGGGTACGTTTGGATTGCTACAAATTGGCTCTCTACGGTCATAGACGTTAGCTCTCCACTCCCTTTAAAGACAATTGATGTTATGCAAGGGTTTATTACTTTAAAATCATACATACCAGATTCAAATCTCACAAGAAAGTTTGCTTCTGAGTGGCGAAACTTAACCACATATGGATTAAGTACTTATTGTTTATGCGCATATGACACTGTTTGGCTGCTTGCCCGTGCCCTTGATGCTTTCTTTGATCAGGGTGGAAACATTTCATTCTCAAAAGATCATAATTTAAATGCGATAAAAGGAGACAACTTGAATCTTGAATCTTTAAGCATCTTTGATGGAGGGAAGTTATTGCTTCAAGACATCTTAAAGATTAAAATGGAAGGATTAACAGGAGTTATTGAGTTTACTTCTGATAAAGACATGGTTTTTCCTGCATTTGAAGTTCTTAATGTGATTGGTACTGGTGTTAGGAAAATCGGGTATTGGTCAAACATGTCGGGTTTGTCGACTATTACTCCAGAGACAATCTACAAGAAGCCACCTCAAAAATCAAGTTCTTCAGAGGTATTACACACTGTGATTTGGCCTGGTCAAACGGTAAAAAAACCACGTGGATGGGTATTTCCCGAGAATGGAAAGCAGTTGGAAATTGGTGTTCCAAATCGAGTCAGTTTTAAGGAATTTGTGGGACAATCAAAGGGCACTGATGCATTTAAAGGATACTGCATTGATGTGTTTACAGCTGCTGTAAAGTTACTTCCATATGCTGTGCCATATAGGTTTGGATCATTTGGAGATGGTGTCAAGAACCCTAGCAACACCAAGCTCGTGAGCTTTATAAATGCTGGTGTGAGTTTTTCTTTCTAGTTCCTTCCATCGTTCTGTACAAAAGTAGAGATGAAATTTCTACCCATTTACTTATCATTTGTTCAATTCAGGTTATATTTACTCTTAACAGGTCAAACAGGTAAAACTAACAATTTTTTAAAGGAAATATTTTGCTGAGGTGGGTCAAATAGGTCGACAGTTGCGCAATGTGTTTTTTTAATGCATGGAACCTCTTAGTTCGTTTTTTTCTTCATATAGTTGGATAATTATTGAAACAATATGATTTTGTAATCATATTTGAGAAACTAGTTATTTATAAAAAGAGTTACAATGTTTTGGACCGACAACATGTCATGTCAACCCTGCTCAACCCGACAAAGAACTACTCTTTTTGATTCGTACCCACCTGCTCGACATGTTTATTTTGCCACTTCCAAATTAAGAAGAGTTGAATTGATGTAAGCCAACATTGTTCTGGGTAGATTTATGTTGAATTTTCTTGAAATTTAACAAATTGAATGCAGGTTTTTGATGCGGTGGTGGGCGACATTGCTATCACTACTAAGCGGACACGACTAGCAGATTTTTCACAACCATTTATTGAATCCGGGCTTGTTGTAGTGGCACCAGTTAGGAGGTCAAGCTCTAGTACTTGGGCTTTTCTTAGACCCTTTTCACCGTTAATGTGGTGTGTTTCAGGAATCTTTTTCTTAATTGTGGGAGCTGTTGTATGGATTCTAGAACACCGTGTAAATGATGAATTCCGTGGTCCTCCTAAAAAACAGTTTATCACAGTTTTATGGTAATAGTCTTTCTGTTGTTCTTCTAAAGAGTACACCAACACTAAATAGAATCTGTTTTTTTTCTCTTGAATCTCCAAATGGGAAGTGCTATTAAAACCCCTTATGTGAAACCAATGGGTGTTTGGATTTGCATTTTGAAGCAATTTAATAGTAAATGTTTAAATAAACAGTTTATGCTTCTTATTATCTGATTATTTAAGGTTCAAATAATCTGTTCTGGATAATCAATTTCATACTAACCGCAAGAAAACTGATTATTAAAGGATAAAATAAACTACTTACCTATTACTCCCATCTCATAATAGGTATCTCCTTTTTTTCTGAAGAATATCCTTTAAGTTCTTATTAATATTAGTTTCTCAAAATAATCAGTTTTTGAGTTGTATTTTATTACAACTAATTTTATGATTATGATTATTCTAAATCACAATATTACTTTCAAACTGCACATCTTCATCTCACAGTTGGATCTTTTTTTTTGGCAGGTTTAGCTTTTCAACTTTGTTTTCTTCCCATAGTAAGTTCTTCTTTTAGTACAATGATATCAGACTATATTGATTTAAATAATCTTACTTGATCATGCTTAATGCAGGAGAAAACACGCTAAGCACTCTTGGTCGTATGGTTTTACTTCTATGGTTATTTGTGGTTCTGATAATAAACTCGAGCTATACTGCTAGTTTGACCTCAATCTTGACCGTTCAGAAACTTTATTCGCCTATTAAAGGAATCGATAGTTTGATGGCAAGCAAAGATCCCATTGGATATCAAGAGAATTCATTTGTCCGTAACTATCTTGTAGCTGAATATGGTATTAATGAAGATCGATTAATTCCTCTTTCACTGCCTGAAGATTTTGAAAAAGCCTTGAGAGATGGTCCCAACAATGGTGGTGTTGCTGCAGTGGTCGACGAACGTGCATACATTGAACTGTTTCTTTCAACCCGTTGTGATTTCAGCATTGTTGGTCAAGAGTTTACCAAAAACGGATGGGGATTTGTAAGTGCAATGTTTTTACTGATACATTATATTCAAGCAATTAGCTTTCAGATGAATCATCTTTGCAAAAATGCGAAAAATGGAACACTTGTTGGAGGGCTCCTGAAAATATAAATGCAAAAGTAAACACTAAACATGACACTTGTCCAAAATTGGTCATTCTTGCCATATGTATATTTTTTTTTATTTTCTATTTTGCGCCTACTGACCCGCTTGCTACTAAAACCAAAATACAACGGTTTTAGAAGTTGAGCACCCTAAATATATTTTTTTGGCTAAATTTGAATTTTGTTGTCAAATACATAAGTTTCAAGAATTCAAGTTCAAAATGATCACATAAAGTTAATATATTTCATGATTAGGAGTACTACATGTAGAGGTATTCTAATCTAGAGCTGAACCTATGTAATGACTTTTGGAAGCCATAGGTTCTTTTTCCATCAGAAAGAGTCAACATTTGACCTCTGTAAGTCATAAGCTAGTGACTATCTTGCTTTCTTATCTGCCTTTCCAACTTTGACCCGTATTATGTAACTTTGTGGGGTTTCAACTCAAAACAATTAGCAATGAGTGGAATAACTCAGGACCCTTATTAAGTACATTACAAAGTCACACTTGTCAATGTGTGACAATACTCAACAAGCCCCCTCACATGTGTAGTTCTTTGCGTTTAACACGTAGATACTTATGAGTTACGTGGAGTGTGTGTGGCGGTTTGGCCACTCACGAGTGGACCTGACTCTAACATTATGTAAGTTTGTGGGGTTCCAATACAAGACCAATTAATGAGTGGAATAATCCAGAACCCTTATTAAGTACATTACAAAATAATACTCGTCTGATGTGAGACAATACTCAACATAACAGATTGGTTTTAACTTCAGATTTTTTTGTTTAAGTTCTTATTTGCCATCAAAGTTAACTTGTACATGTAGAGACATTATAAATATATAATTTTGCTCACAAAGAATCAAATTTTGACTTCTGAAGATCGTAGGCCCGTCTATTAGACCAAAAAAGAATAAAATTACTTATCTTCAGTGATGTATTATTTCTTTCTAGCATTGACATTCTAGTCAAATGTATGGGCTTCAACATTTTTTTACTTTTCATGATTTTTAACTACAAATACTAGCAAATATATGATAATCTAGACTTGAAGCTTATCAAATTCGTATATTGGATCTTGGACTTCAAGCATTCCTTTTTTTTTGTGCAGAAATATTTGACTTGTAAAGTCAATGTTAACGATTTCCTCACTTGTTTTGTCACAGGCCTTCCCACGGGACTCTCCTTTAGCAGCCGATATGTCAACGGCCATTTTGAAACTATCAGAAAATGGTGAGCTACAAAGGATCCATGACAAATGGCTAATGAGAAGTCCATGCAGCTCACAAGCGACAAAATTTGAAGTAGACCAGCTCGAATTAACAAGCTTTCGTGGCCTCTTCTTCATATGTGGATTAGCTTGTTTTTTTGCTCTCATCATATATCTTGCACAAACGATACGCCAATTTACCAAACTCTATCCAACCCTTTCCCAGTCGAGTGGGAGAAGCATCCAAACGGGACGTCTTCAAACATTCTTCTCATTTGTTGATGAAAAAGAAGAGACTATAAAAGCGCGCTCAAAGCGAAAATATACAGAAGGAAGTTCAATCGGGACGGATGCAGATAATGGATCAAATGATAGCTATAAATGCAGCCGGAGAGATTTGTCATTGAACACCTAAGAATGATAAAGAAAAGTGTTGTATTTTCGGTGAAATGTTAGTATTAATTTGTTTTAGACCATTATTCCAGCTAACCGTTGCAAATAGCAAGTTAACGTAAATTACCACCTTTATATTAATTAATGTCAAGTTATATATAAATTATTATTATTATTATTATTATTATTATTATTATTATTAATATTAGGGATGTAAATGAGCCGAGCTACTCGCGAGCTATTCGAGCTCGGATCGTTAAAAGCTTGAAACTAGCCGAGCCTTAACGAGCTCGAGCTCGAGGAGCTTGAGCCTACATTAAAGCTTATTTAATAAACGAGCCGAGCTCGAGCTCCAAAGAGTGGGCTAGCGAGCTTAAACGAGCTTCATATATAAAATAATTTATATTTTATATGTTTAATTTTTAATAATTATATATATCATTTTAATAAAAATATAAAAATAATACCCGAGCCTAAACGAACCCAGTTTAAACGAGCCTAAACGAGCCGAGCTCGAGCTTCATAAACATTAAACTAGCCGAGCTCGAGCTCAACATTATAAACTCTAAACGAGCCGAGCTTGAGCTCGAGCTTAAAAAGGTCTAAACGAGCTCGGTTCGATAAGTGTCTGACTCGACTCGTTTACATCCCTATTATCAGGTAGAAATTATTGTTACCGTCGTATTACGCGGATAACATGCTAGTTTAAAGTTTATAAATATAGCATTAGTTATATTTGTTTCCCAATGTAACGACTCTTAAATTTAAAAAACATGATATAATGATAATGATGTTTAAAACATCTAAATGCGTTACGATGCAAGTATAAAATTATATTAAAATTATTTTTTATATGTCAAATTGGGACAAAAGCAAATAAAATGATTCCTTTTATTATTTTTCCCTGTTAGGAAGCGCGTGAGCGTTGAACTTTCCTCAACCATTTTCTTTATTCAACTCCATTACTCATAATTCCAAAGCCCAAACCTGTTCAGACATTGATGAACACATAGCAGCAGCAGCAAGCTTCATATGTATTAATTGCTCGATCTTCAACCGCTGAGAAACCCTAATAATAGTAGTATGATATAATAATGGTGTTTAAAGGTAGATTCTTCTCTTCAAAGAAATCATCCGGCACTTCAAGCCCCGAGGGATCCAACAGTCCTCGATCTATCGGTTCTAATTCCAATTCTCCAATCAGATCCGATAAGAAGAAGCCAAAATCCCTACCTAAAGACGATCATCATCCACCGATCACCGCCGCAGGTTCTTCATTTCGTCAAACTCAAGTCAAAGATGCTTCGACTTCAACTTCAAACCTAAGACATCAGAATCAGAATAAGAAGGATTTTACTACAGGCACTGAATCGAAGTTTCATACACAGAGCACAAAACCGAATTTGACGCGGAAATCTCAGGCGGAGGTTCCGCCGGCGGTTTCCCCAATTTTGGCGTCGTCACTTGGTTTGAATCGGATCAAGACTAGATCGGGACCCCTGCCGCAAGAGAGCTTCTTAGGGTTTAATAGAGATAATAATAACAGTAATGCTAATAGTAAATTGTCTTCGCTTGGGGCTAGTAATCTTTCGAAAGCCAAAAACAGCACAGGTGGTGATGGAGGTAGCTTCAAGAAGATGGGCAGTGTTGCTGATAAGAAAAAGATGCCTCCTACTGAAAATGGTGATCGGGGTTCTTGGGCTGACAATGTTACCACTTCAGATGTGATGAACAAAAGCTTACCTTCAAGAGATCATACACCTAATGTTTTAGGCCGTTCTCCCCTACGAAATGGAGAGTCTTCATCAGAAGCTGGTACCTTTTCTAAATTCAAATTTGACATAATATGGTATCTTTAATTCGTTTGTATAGTTAAGTTTAGTTATGATCTGTAAACCTAGACAACCACTTTTTTTTTTCTTTTTTTTTCCATTTCTGAAGTTAAAACACTTCATCCCTACAACACAATCAATTTTAAGGCAAAGTACAGCAGAATTACATCTTTTAGAGTCTGGAACCTAGGTATTTTTGGAATATTTTATAGAAACACCATTAATTCCGATCACAAATTAGTCAATTGTTAATGGAGATAATAATAGTCCCAACAACCCTGAGTGACACCACATAAGCCAATGCCCAGTGAATGTAGGAAAAGGAAAGCAGCTGGGTCACCCAGTCACTCCGAGGCTCCGACCAGGCCCCAACATCCATGTTACCTAATCATGCTCAGGCCAGCAATTTTGCTCTGGACCTCGCCTCTTGCCTTTGCCTGCTAGGCGCTTCACTGTGAGGTGGTTGCCTAGTGAAGCCTGTTCAAAAATTAAAAAATTTGAAACAAAATTGTGTTTGAAGTTTCGTATGAAGTGATATTAGGGATATTAGTGATATTAGTGATATTAGGGTTTTTAAGCCCACTTCGAATACAAAGTAAAAAAGTCCTATCGATCGTGCCTTATCAGTGCCTTACATCTGATCTCTGTAAGAAAAGCTTTTGCTGCCACTAGAAGACCACTGCTTTGTCTACAAGACATGCTTACTTAGTAGAAGAGCCTAACAATGACGTGGAAGTAGGTGATTATGATTAGAGATTACATGTATCTTAGTTAAGTGGATGGGAAACTACAAACTTTTTTGTTAGTTAAGACTTCTTTTCAGGGCATTTTATCGTTATTAACTATTTTTATTTTAGGATTTAAGGTATATATGTTTTTTTATTTTTTTGATATTATGCTCTCATTATATAGTTTATGTCGAATCGTGTCATACAAGCTTAGAAGTTTTACTTCACTCGGGTCCTTGCCTCCGAAGGGTACAAAAGGTGCCTCTATTATCCTACCAACCATAGGTTGTGGGTTCAAGTCCTATCGATGATGTTGTGTGAGTATTTGCTATAAAATAAAAGATAGTGAAATTATATAGAAGTATATCTTAACAAGTACTTAAGGCATTCAAGTGATAGGCAAGTTGGCAAGCATTTGATTCTTCTAAAAAGTTACATATTTTGTTGAAAATTGAGAATCTACATGACATAATATGTGTCATGATGTTTATGTGTGAAGTTTTATGATTGATATTACTGATCTAGTTATCTTTCAAGCCGTGACAAGCAGACAAGGCACCAGAAGACTAATTACTTTAACATCATTATGGAAATTTCTAGAAATAAAGAAAATTAATTGGACCGTTATATGTTGAGAAATCTATGAACTTAATGTAAAATAACAATAGTAGATGGTTTCTCATATTTGTTCTCATATATTTGTTTGTAGTTGTAAAGCCCTTGTTTGTGTTTATAAAGATGTTGCTAGATACCTTAACCTAATATGAACATATGAAAGTCATGATTTTGATACAATTTCAGAATTTCATCCATGTTCCATTGATTTGGAAGTTCAGAAGACCATAAGTATCAATCTTTAACACGATTTTTTGATTCTATGGCAGACCAAGACAAAACTAAATGTTTAAATTATCAGTGTTTTAAAATATTTTTTCAAAGGGCTACAAAATAATAGTAGTTGTTTTTAGTTTCTGGTGTATATTTTTTGAAGTAGGCTGAATAAATTTATAATCTTTTCCACTTCTATTAGTTTATGTGACAAAGTGTTATGATATTGTATGCATATATTACATATAAACACTTTGTACTACACAATTACGTTGATAGGGCGTTTGAAGTCAAGGGGATATTCTGGAAACCTGAGGAGTTCAGATATTTGTACTCCAGAGATGAAGGTAAACTAGTTTGGACTCTAGCCAAACAGTTATACATATCTATACTATAATACATTATGATACATTTAACATTGTCTCTCCTACTTTGCTTAATCCCTTAAATTTCATCAATCGGAAATTACTAATATACCCCTCAAATAACCTAACCCCCACCCACCAACACACTGTCACATACCAACACAATTCCCCACATACATCAATACAGTTTCCAAGATAAGACAATCTTTCTCTATCTTTATTTTATAAATTAAGATTTTTTTCAGTGTTGTAAATATCGGTCTCGGCGGCCGATAAATCGGTGCCTCGGCGGTTGTCGGCGGTCAACTGACCTAGAAATTATAGGATCGGTCAAACTTATCGGGCTTGGTCAAAATCGGTGCTTGGCGGTCAACAAAATGGTTTGACTTCATTTTAAAAACAAAAAACAAAAAAATTTGTTTAGGGTCTAAGGAATGGAAGGGGAGTTGTATTTAGGGTTTAAACTAATTATAGACTTATGGTTTTTATTTTTCAGATTTGTTAAACTTTTTGATGGTTATTGACTTATTTTACTAGCGTAATGCTAATATTTATTTTTTTTAAATAAATTCCTTTATAATTTAGAGTCCTCGCCAAGAAACCGATTAATCACCGCCAAGGCCGATTAATCGCTTGAAGGTGGTCGACCGACTGTAAACCGCCAAGCGATTTTTACAACCTTGTCACAAGCAAGATACATACCTACATAACTCCTTACTGAAAACCAACATATTACTTGCTACAAAGTTTTCTTGAAACAGTGTTCATTATATAAATGCACTGAGCAACAACTCATAGTAATACATATTCCATACAATTCTGCAGATAAAGTTAGTCCATTAAAACACAGTAGTATGATAAGAAAATACTATAACAGAACCCTCAAAATTCGTGTGTAAGCAGCCATGACCTAAGAAAAGTGTGCTTCCATTTCTAATAGATCTGCAGTAAAACTGATGACCGAGGATGGAATTTTACTATAAGCAAATACACTAATTTTTTAAGCTGTAAAATCAAACAGGACCCCATAGGTGCTTTCTCCATAAAATTTCAGACTAGGTAGCTCCAAGCCAGGAACCGTATGCTTTTGGTTTCAAAACATAAGGAGTGAAACTAAGGAGCATAAAATTCAATTTAACTCTCGTTATTCACTCACTAGCTAACCTACATACACTGAAAGCCCCAAGAAAAAACATCTAGCAAGTAAAGTTCTATGACCAACAATTCCTATAAAATAATTGTCATATATTTTTGCCTATAAATCAATCCTGATATGACTTGATAGAACTATTATAGCCAATTCAAAGCTGACGAGGACTCACTGGTCTCCTTTTTCTAAATTTCAGATTTACGAGGTTCGGAGGCTAGGAGCTAGTAGTGCTACACTTAATTTACTGATGGGTACAGAGAGAAGCTAGGGAGTAAGGAGCATGAAATGCCAAACTATACTATTGCTTCAATCCCTATCTTATGCATTAAAACACTAGACCTTGACAGATAGGTAAAATGCTATGAGCAATGGGATCATAGAAATGCACAACTCAAGTGCTACTGTCACCAATGGTATGACAGACTTGCAATTGAAATCATGCCAATAGTGTTCTTCTAAGTTTAACAGATCTAAACAACATTATACTCTTTTGATATATCATGAAAGTCTAAAACAGATCTGCAAATTACAAGAAAAGGAGAGATCGATGTTTACGTGTACCCAACACTGAGAATCAAACCATTTATCTACTCTCTAAGCAATTCCAATCGATTTATCAAATGTAGCCTACGAGTAGTTTATGTTCATTGCTTACCGGCACATTGCAACTAATTGAAAACATTTATTAATCTGGTTTTATATCATCTATCTATACCAATTCAAGTAACCCACCTTGTCTACCAATTTCAAACCACATGACAGTAGCTTAAATTGATTCGAAATCGGACACTTGATTAATTTCTTAGTACCAAAGCCTACAGAAGGTTCAAATTCAAACTAGACTTGCCCAAAATTACCGACAATAATAATGATTTATGATAGTGTGGTCCGGATTCAACTCAAACAAAAACAAATCAATACAATGGAATTCAAAGTGATTGAAACAAAAGAAGAGGAGATCGAGACATACGTCAAACAAGGTTCTTTTCAAGCCTCTGTATTGCATCCGGAGATAGTAGCAAAAAATAGAAAATAGAAATGAGGCTAACCTCAATGTAGTTGAAACCTTGAACTAACCTCACTCTCGAGTCCCGTCTTGGTGCTTCGATTTCAGTCTCGATCGATCTGCTTTGCCCCTCACTTGCCGCTGCAAATCGTCACTCCTCAGTGTCTCTCCCTCGCTCTCGATTTTGGGTTTATAACAGGGATATCGCGAGATGCGATAGTAGGAGAAAACATATAAATTTGGTAGAATTTCATATATGGGTTATGTGCATAAATGTAATGTCTTAGTACCGTTGTATATTTTAATATTTTATGTAATTAAATAAACGATATATCTAAACAATAAACTATGTGTAAATTATCTATACTACTATATAAATTATTTAATATTTTCTCTCATCTTTAATTTTAAGAGTTCTTAAAATTCAATTAAAACAAAATCTTGACCATTCATTCTATTTAAATTAATCTCATTCATTCAATCTTTAACCATTTCATTATCTCTCCTAATTTACTATAATTTTTTATTCATTTAAAATATACTCTCACACAAACACAATTATCCACCTATATCAATACAATTTTCAAAATCTTATTAACTTTTCTCTTGTTATTTCATAAATATAAATCTGTTTTCTTATTTTAATGTCTTTTAAAACTTATTTTTAAAATTAATAAAATAGTTTGTGCAAATAAAAGAAAATTAAAAAAAACGGGCAAGTTGAAGAAAACTTTTTTGTGACACTGAATCGTGCGAATAACATGTCATTAAATTCTTGAAAATGACATGTTGCAAAACAAAAACTATTCGCCACCGCAGCATTGTGCGTGTACTATGCTAGTATTTTGTAACGTGACCTTTAATCAAAGATTAAGAAGGTCACCTTTAATTTATTATTATTTTATTATTATATATTATTATTATTATTATTATTATTATTATTATCTTCAATCTTGAAGGACCATAAATTGATTGAACAAATTAGGCACTCGATCATGAAGCCGCCATCTCCGTCGTCTACAACCACCTCCATTGCCTCCACCTTCTTCAATTCTTGCACACTAAGTGATATGGAATCTGTTTTTTATTTGTTCAAAACCATTTAGGGTTTTGTATTTGTGTTCCATTTAGGGTTTCCACCACAGAACAACAATTGGTTTCATCTTAAGGTTTCTATAAAGTTGATTTCGTTTTCAGTTATGTTTTTAGGGTTTCGTATTTTCCTGTAAACTCGATGTTTTTAGATTTGTTTTTGGCGTTTTGATTATGAGCAAATTTTTGAAGATTGAGGGAGGTGGTGGTTGTGGTGGTTGAAGGCGATTAGGCGAAGGAGGTGTGGTGGTGTTCAAGACAAAGGAGGTGGTGTTTGTGGTGTTCAAGACAGGCGGCAAAGGAGGTGGTGGCGGAGGTGGAGGTATTTGAAGATCTATGAATGAACAAGGGTGTTGGGGAGATAACCATTTCAACCCAAGAATCAAACCATCTTATGTTTTTAAACCATCTTATTGAGGGGTTCACCACCCCAATTTTATCACCATCACACCTCTAAAAACGTCCCAGAAGCAGTTCAAGGCGGATTGGAGCTTAAATAGGAAGATCAAGGCTTGAAGATTGAAGAACAAGGCTATTTCATTGCTTATTCACCGGTTTTTCTATTCCTTACATTGTTCTTCATGTGAATTCATGTTTTCCAGTGTTTGAAAATGCTTATGATAGGCTAGATTTACTGTTTTCCTCCCTAGAGGAGTTGAACCTCATGAAAGTTTTATGATTTCAATAAATTTGGATGCTTTTTGCTATATATTTATCATGTATTACTTTACCAACGATCCACATGTGTTTTAGGATCTGTTTTTAGTGTTTACAAACTAAGTTTTCATAAATTAGAGGACCAATCTATTTGTGAGGCTTGAATCTTGATTATCTAGGACAATTGCATATAATGACCTTTGTGTGCTAATTGAATGTTTTGTTAACTTAAACAAACATTAAATGTCAAGTCTTTCTTGATTCGAACCAAATCGACTAATTAAGCTTTTTAATTGATCTCATGACCATAAGGTTGATAGAATTGCATTATTATAAAGATAGATAATCTGACCAGGAATCTAATCATATTAGAAACTGGTATATGGTAATTAGTTGTACTGCCCCAATTTAATAAAACTGATATTTGCAATAAAACCATATCTGAACATTCACCTCTGAAAGTTTTTCATAAAAGCGGAAGCGTAAACTATTCGAAAATCTGTTATATCAAAAGATACTCACATATGTACTATCACAAGTGTAATACCCTGTTTTCGTATAATAAATAAATGAATATTTTATTGGATGATGCGAGTCATATATATTTATGGGGGTTGCTAATTATTTATGGAATTTGAGTTGTTATTGGATTTGGTGGATTATTTAGTTTATTAAATAAACAAGTATTGGGTAACCATCCTTGTTGGGCTAATTAATTAAGAGAAATGAAATAAAAGTGTGAAAGACTAAGCCTTATGGGCTTAACACTAGTGCCATGGTTGGGCCCAAGGCCTTATTAGAAACAAGTATAAAGGGAGGATTAGGGTGCAGCATCCAAGAATACACTGTTACATTGAGAAATTTAGTGTGTGTGTCTGTGTGTGCAAAACCCACGAGAGAACAAGGAGAAAGGAGTCAAGAATCATCTGGAAACTCAAGGAATTGGCAAAAGAATCATCAGGTAATGTTTCCTATCTCTCTATGATGTTGTAGGTATCAATTTTACCTTGTTTGGATGATTATAGAGCTAGATAAGATCTGGGTTTTTGGGGTTTTGGGTTTATGAAGAACAATAGTAAAGAATCTGAGCTATGAGCTTTAATACTTGTTGAGATGTGTTTAAATCTTGAAGGAAGTGCTTAAATGAATGGAGAAATGTTTTGAAACAAAAATAAAGTGATTTGGTTAAGTTTTGAGAAGGTTGTGATTTTGAAAATGGAGTTTCAAGTTCTGGGTTTTTCAAAATGGTGAACTGACAGGGAAGGGATGAGTCGTGCGACTCTTAGTGAGGAGTCATGCGACTTCCAGATGGTCCATGCGACCTTCAAGTAGTCCCATGCGACTTTCGGATTGCATATGTGTATGCCATGCGACTTTCGGATCGCATATGTGTATGCCATGCGACTTTCGGATCGCATATGTGTATGCCATGCGACTATCGGATTTTATGAGACTATCGGATTTCAATAAGTGTCGGATTTCATGAGTTTATGCCATGCGACTTTTGGTGTAAGTCCATGCGACTTTCGGATAGAGGAATTGTGTAGTTCATGCGACTTTCAGTGTTGAGTTTTGAACCATCCGACTTTTAGAGTTGATCCGACTTTCGGATGGGGTCCGACTGTCGGATGAAGTGATCCGACTTTTAAGTTTTGGCCATCCGACTTTCGGATGGTGAGTGTGGTCCGACTTTCAGTTGTTAGGTCCGACCTAGTGTGGTCCGACTTAGGGTCTGTAGTATACCCAAAGCTAATCAGTGGAGATATCTGTATTGTAGGTCCTTGCTACTGGACTTGTTAACTTACAGCTTGTGAAATCTGTTGCGTTTGTCTGTGCTGCAGATCAGGTGAGTACCCTAACTTATACATGATATTAGTGTGAAATGTATATGTTATATCTTATGTGATG
>JAUEJL010102413.1:0-13147 GCA_032274825.1 Drosophyllum lusitanicum
GCGGACCTAACATCGCCGGGTGGCCTACGGGTTCGGAGACCGGTGCGCTGGCTCCGAGGAACCGGGATGTTACATTTGTCCACTCCTATTCTTTCCAACTTTCCATGAATGATATTATGATAACACAAGGAGAGAACTTAAGGAACTAGTAATAGTGGGTGATTGATTATATGAAAATACAGAAAAATATAAAAAAAATGATATATCCTTATATTACTTTTTTATACTTTATTTTTCTATTTATCATAAGATAATATGTATGTTTTGTACGTAACTTTTTGGAGCTGGTAGCTTTTTCTTTTGAAATAAAAAGTTACACGTCTTGTTTGGATGAAAAAGCTGAAAGCTTTTTTTAAAACAAAAGGCTCCAAAGTAAAAATCTTTTTGAAGTAGCTTTTAAAAGTAGCTGTAAGCTTTTTATATACAAAATTATCTGAATACCCTCTTTAATTATTTTACTATTCTTTCTATTTTTATTATTTGTCTTTTTTGTCATTTTACATCATTAAGTTCCAGCTAACAGCTATTTTGCCAAACACTTATACAAATAAGAGATATAGCTTTCAGCTCCAGCTACCAAGTTACCAGCTACTTCAGCCAAACACACCCAACATATGAAGTCCAGTAATTCTTTTTCTTTAATTTTTTTATTAATTTTAATACTAAGTCTGAAGATAAATTAGAAGAATATATATTATCTCTCAAATATAAAAGGTGTAGTTATACTTTTGCTAGTCAACAACTGTAGCAAAAGGAGAGAATCAGAGAGTGCAGCAGTAAAATAACACCACCACATTTACTTTTCACAACCTCCAATTTCTCCCTTCCCCATTTCCCCAACCTTATAAAATCACCATGCTTCCCCTCTTTCCAAAACCCTAAAGCACCACACATGGCTTCTTCACATTCTTCAAGTTAAACATCCAAATCACAAGCAATGGCTTCTTTCTCCATCTCAAGATTCTTAATTAACCTCTGTTTCTTCACTTTCTTCCTCAAATCACTTCTTGCAGACTCCAACACTTCATTTTCTCTCAAAAACTTTGGTAAATATTCAATCTTTGACTCTTTTCTTTCTCTTTATGGAGATGCAAAGGTCGTTAATGGCAGCTCTTCATTACAACTCACTGCTCCATCGCCTTCTAGTGTTGGTAGAGTGATTTACAAAAAACCCATCAAGATTTATGGAGGAATCCCTAAGAAATTGGTATCAATCTCTACATACTTTTCGTTTTCTATGTCAAATGGTGATCGTCTAGCTTTTGTTGTGTTTCCATATGGGTATCCTCTGAATGTGTTTAATAATAATCAGTCATTTGGGCTTTTGAGTAACAAAAAGTTTAAGGTTTTGAGTGTTGAATTTGAGCATCATATTGCCTTAGATTCATCAAGATTCATGTCTGTCAAAGTTATGAACTTGTCTTCTGTCAATTTGGTGATTAAAGATGGTGAAAAAATGCAAACTTGGATTGATTATGAACCAGGGTCTAACAGATTAGAGGTCAGATTAGATGAGTTTGGCAGTAATCGACCTATGGATCCTTTGCTACTTGTGCATATCGATATGTTGAGAATTTGGCCTAAAAACAAAGGGGTTTTGGTGGGATTGAGTTCATCAAATGGGAATTCTTCAAAAACATGTGATATTGATTCTTGGAGGTTTAAAGCATATCGAGCACCCGATTGGATGCATTCTGAGCCGTTGGATCCGATGGTTTTGAAACTGAATCAAGAACATGAAATGAAGGTTTCCCCTAAAGAAAGTGATTGTATTGTTAAGATTCTTGCTGCATTGATACTTGGAATGGGATGTGGTTGTTTGGGTACATTTGTTGTGATGTTTATGTGTATGATATTCGGGAATCCAAACAGGAAAGTAATCGTGCCGGAAGAGTTTGCAGTGAAATCTTTGCAAGAATATGAACACAAGAAGTTGAAAATTGTTCTTGATGAAGCCTCTGCAAATGAGAATTAGGTAACTCTTTGATCACTAGTTTAGATGCTGCTCTTTCTTGATTTGTAAATGAATGTGACTATTGTGTTTTGGGTTGTTCCTAATTAGGTTTAGTTTGTAGTTATAATGTTGTGCAATATCATGAACAAAACAAGGTTCGGTATTGTACGATATTATGATCATTTAGATTCAAGTTTGAGATTCGAAATGCCATGTCGTTTTTACTTTTTAGTTATATGTCCTTCGCAATTTGGTTTAGTGTCATTTGTTCGGTCGTTTAGTGTCTCCTAAAACATTAGGCGAACGAGTTTTTACGCTAGCCGTTGTAAGTATCAAGCGATTAGGGAGATATCCGAGAGTTACGTATCACTTAGTGTCGCGTTAGTATTGTTTTTTCTTACATCGTGCCTATCATTAGTTAAATATCACACTGAACTCATACGCAATTATATAGTTATACTGAAATCCGGGACCTACATACTCTCACACACAGACACAAAAGCAAAAAAAAAAGTAACCATTGTGATGGTGATCACTTTGGTGTGGTCACACCGGTCATCAGTTATCTTTTTCTAAATGTGATTAGGACATGGGAGCATGAATTGTCCCACTATGTGCACTCTTATAATTCTAGAACTAATGAGTAAATTACACATTTGATCCCTGTAGTACGGTCAAAATTATGACTTTGTTCCTATGGTTCATTTATAACGAGTTTAGTCTCTTCTGACTCGAAACTCTTTCACTTTTGGTCTATGCTCCGTTAACTAGCCGTTAATATTTTTTAAATAAACGTTATGCCTTTTGGAAGGTTTTAACCTTTGTTCCTTTAAGTTTGTTATTAGCGAGTTGACTATAACCTGTGCGTCGCGGCGGAAAACAAAAATTAAGGATTAAACATGAAATAAAAATCTACATAAAACCATTTAAGAAATAAAAAGAAACTCAAATTTTTTACATTTATAAAAAGTTTAATAGGGCTTTATTACAAAGCAAAGAAAATTAGAGATTAGGATTTTTAATTAATTATTGTAATAAGGTTAATCAATTATAAAATGTTATTTCTGTTAAATATAAAGTTGTAATTGACTCATTTTTACCTTCCTTTTCATATAACTTATAACCTAAAATGATGTATATCCAATAAAATGTATTTTTAGTATTACAGCTTTATAATATATGTTTTAAAGATAAATATCGTATTATAATAAAATTTATATCTGAATATAAATATTAATAAAACACTTACAAATATATAGTTATAGTTTCATCAAACGTATATGTTAAAAGTTACAATAAAATTTATATCTGAGTGTATATAAAAATGAGACGATAATATATATATAAGTATATATGTGTGTGTGTCTATATATATATATATATATATATATATATATATGTATGTATGTATGTATACCAAATATTATATATTAGAAGTTATATGAGTAAAATATTTAGATATGATAATAATAAAAAAAAGAGATAAATACAAAAAAATAATAAAAAAGAAGCTCATATGGGAGACCATGACCTGGGCTAGCTCTAAATAACCTTAGCCTTGCCACTACACCAACCACAAATTCAACTAATTTTATTTTGGTCATTCAATGATTTTTTTTTCCAATTTTAATCATATTTAATTACCCATTTATTATTAATTTTAATTATAACAATAATATATTAAATTGGTGCAAAACTATTATTAATTTGTGTTAATTTTAATTGTAATAATAATAAACGAGGTTTTGACTTTTGGTCAACTGTGTGTTTAAAAGTAACTAATTTCAATATTATTATATTTTGTCTAATAAATGAAGTATATGTAAGAATTTGAGTATTAAATTTTTATTTACTTTGAATATGTTTGTCATATTTACTATTTTTTAAATCTTCACCCATCTTTAATTTTTGATATATATATATATATATATATATATATATATATATATATATAAAGAAAAATGTTATAATAATATCATTATGTTATTTTTAGATTTTTTTCCCCACCAATTATCCACCTCTATTTCTACAAATGGCATATCAAAGGGCTTATAGACTTGTGATATTTAGTATTTAGGTATCTCAAAAGATTATAGGTTTAAGTCATTATGGATAAAAATAATGTAGCTTTATGATTAAGTTAGGGAGTGTGTGTTTAACCGTTCAAAAAAAATCTACAAATAACATACGAATGATTGTGGGAAAACATTTTATAGATAAAAGTTAACAAATATCTTTTAGTTAAATAAAATCACAATAATAGAAAAAAGTAATCATGTCTCCAAAATAAGATGTTTAAAATTCATTTGTATGCTTTTTATGGCGCCTCACTTCATTTTCAACTTTAAAGAAAATCCCATCTTTGAATAAATGTTGTAACTTTATGTAATTATAAACATTAAAATGTTATTTTATTCTTTTTCCTCTTAGATATTTAGTCAAGTTTAATTCAATTGAGATCAAATGATAAATTGCCACTTGAGTGAATAAATATTTATAATCAACTCAAATGTAAGTGTGGTGATTTTATTCATAATAATAATAATTCATTAAGTTTTGTGTAAAATTATTTTTATTTAAGATTATTTTATTTGAAATAATAATAGTAATAATAAATAGTTAATAAAGTAGAATTATTAATAAATGGGTAATTTAATATGATTAAAGTTAAAAAAACATTAGTTAAAGGATTGAAATTAATTACAAACCTAAATGACCAAAAGTAAATTTTTAAAAAGAGAAAGTAAAATGGTCATTTAGAAAATATTAACAACCGATTTTTAGTGACAAAAATGATAAGAGTTTTGGATCTAGATGGATTAAATCCGTAAGAGCAAATCCATTTGACTAAACCATAAGCACTAGATTTATAATTTACTTAAAAATATTTTACTTGTAAAACTATTTATCTAACTATTTTACTTGTAACTAAACCATTAGATTGTTTACTTTTATTACCAAAATATAATTTTTTTTAAAGAATAACTTCAATTTGTTAGTGTGTTTATCTAACTTTGAAAACTATCATTTAGAGTGTGTCTGGCGAAAATAGCTGGGGTTAATTAATTGATAATCTCAAGCTCAATCTATAAGCTACTTGGAAAAGCTTTTATTTTGGGAGATGATGAAGGATTATGTTTTTAATAATCTACTCAAGATTTTAACACTCGAACGATGCTAGAGGATTGGAAATTATGAAAACTAGAATCCCAAACCCCTATCCATAAGCCCGTTTCCGAATGATATTATATATATTCCACGCGATATCTATTTATTTTTAGTCGAATATTATGCGAAATTGTTTAAAAAGATGTTTTTTATATGTGTTTATCATTTTCAGGTTAAAAAGACGGAAATTGAAATTATTTGATGTAACAACCCTAAAAAAAGGAGGTATTACGTTGATCAAAACATCTAAGTTGAATTCTTAAACTTAACACAACGGAAGTCTAAAAGTAAATATATCACGTTGTCTTAAAGAGAACATCACAATCTTAAATAAATAAATAAAAATCATAGACAACCATTCACTTTCATGCCTCTAAACTTTATCTTTATCCTTAGAACTTGACGTCTTGTCTTTGCCCGAGATACATGCTAAAGGTCAGCTAAAGCTGGTGAGTTCATGTTTTTTTTTACTACAATAAACGTGGTGCACCCAAACATGCAAAAAAATATACATTTTCCTTTATCATTTAAAATCTATATCATACAATATATAAAACATGACATGCATCAATTCTTTCATAACACTGACCAAGTCAGTTATCCTCATCATATATAACACGGTACCGGTATATACACATATACTGGACATCAAATGTCCACACTTACGTTGAACATAAAAGTTCACCTCATACGAACATAAAGTTCCCTTCTTAAACATGCATGTATAAACATCCATTTCAAGTATTATAGCTAATCATTTTAACAATAATAATCCTAGCACTACTCGTGTCTTAAAACGTTTTGTAGCACTTGCCCCACATGTGTTGTTTACACAATTACGCCAAGTATTACTCGTACAAAAATTATTGTCGTAAAATGTAAATAAAACTCATTTATTCCAAAGCTCTACATTTCTCTTCTTTATCTGGCACCTTTTAATAATTTATTTGATTAACTCATTTGAAATTACAGTCTACGTACATATACAAATATATACATACATATATATATATAGAAGGGTTCATGTGAAAGCTTCTTATTTGCGAAAAGTGCGAGAAACAATCTAGACCTTACGATTAATTAATCAATTGATGGTTATGAATTATGGCATTTTGGTAAATAAATCAAAACCTAAGGATAGTAAGTAAATTAATAAAAGGGTAATATAGACAATACACATCTCCTCTCTCTCTCTCTCTCTTTCTCTTTCTCCTCCCTAATACAAAATAGATTTCTCATTTCAAAAAAATCAAGAAACCCAACTGCCAACCCCTTTTCTCCTTTGGAGCCTCCCACCTCTGCCGCTGTCCCTTTCTACTTCCACCGTACCGCCACCACAAACCCAAAAATAAGAAAACCTATGCAACCGCCACCTTATTCTCCATCTATTCACAGATTTCGAGGGTTTAACGGGAAGTTTTGCTAGATCTAGGGTTTAGCCACGGGGAAGATCTCTATCGCTGTCAAGAACCATCGAGAAGATCTTCCACCGCCTCCAAAGTTGTTACTCAACTGCCGCCGCCGCCTACTTTGATGCTCAACCGCCGCTGAAAACATCATCGAAACACAGATCTGTTTTTGTTTCCAAACTTCGTTCACCATCATTTATCACGGGTTCATGGAACATACATGTAAAGCGATTTGAGATCTTGTACTCCATGCCGTCTCTGTCACCCACAACCATCACCGCCACCAACATCCTTCAGCAATGTCGCTCAGTCGTCCGTCTCGATCCTCGACTACCTTCATAGATCTAAACGATGCCGAAGCCAATGAACATGGGTAAAACCCGACTTTTGCAGATCTGAAGCAATGAACCACCGCCACCGCCAACCACCGCCTCCAATGAACCGTCTCAAATGGGTTTAATTTTTTTATTTAAATTTTATGTTTTTTTATTCTGTTTTTCATATGTTTTATTTAAAATTTTTGTTTTTTTATTTTCTTCTCTAAAACCAAAACCAGTTTGTTAGGTTTCTTTTATGTTTATTTCTTTTCTTCATTTTTCCTTTTTTTGATTTTTTTCTTGCATTCAACAATGTATATTTTGTCCTTTTTTCTGATTTTTTCCTTGTATTCAACTATGTATATTGGCAATTTGGCGTTAGTATTGTTTTTCGAACACAAAATAGTGTTGGTTGTGTTCATTATCGAATACAAATAAGCGTAGCGATTAGAAATAAGTAAGTGGGTAACTTTATAATTTTTAATAAGTGTTCATTAATGAATATCAAAAGATTGACTAGTAGAGAAAATAATAGTTGAACAAAAATATTAATTGTAATTTAAGTAATAAAAGATAAAAAATTCTATAAAAATATTGTGATTCATTAATTAACAGCTGAATATATGAAGAAATTTTTTAAAAAATAATTAATTTAAAAAATAATAAAAATAAAAAAATAAATAAAATCTAGAAAAAAATTAATTAGAGAGAGAAAATTTTAATTAGAAAGAGAGAAATTAATTAGAGAGAGGAGAGAAAATATTGTTGTTTACTAATTTACTCTTTTCAATTAAATAAAAATATTAATTATAATTAATGTGAACCACAAGATAAAAAATCAATCAATGGCTGAGATTGTTTTTCGCATTTTTCGCAAATAAAAAACTTTTCGTATGAATTCTCCCATATATATATATGTGTGTGTGTAAGTTACCGTCATACATATAGGTATAAATTATTGCCATACATTTAAATATATATATCTACGAGTATCTATATATATAGAAAATCAATAAAGACTTTACTAGATTTTGTGAGCATCATGCCCCACGTTTCTTATTATTATTATTATAGCAAAATGCATGAAAATATAATTAACTTTGTCTTAATTTTCATTGTATACAACTAACTTTAAATTTTTAAAAATAATACAACCAACTTTCATAATTTACTCATTGTATGCAAACAACTTTTTTCTGTGTCTATTATTTAGCTACCATTCTATACAATGAACTTTTGTATAATTGTCATTGTATATAACAACTTGCATACAATGGGAGGATTATAAAAGTTGATTGTATTATTTTTTTTTTAAATAAAGTTGATTGTATATAATGATAATTAAGACAAAGTTCATTGTATTTTCATACAATTTACCCTTATTATTATTATTATTATTATTATTATTATTATTATTATTATATAAATCTAATTGTTCTTGCATATGATGTGCCAATTAAGTTACACATGTCAAGTCTAATTGCTTTATATATTTGTTCTAAGGTCCAATAGAAACCACAATCTCATGAAATTCACGTTGTTTTCTCTACATCTCAAATGCTGGGCACTGTCTATTTGTTTAACTTTTCCTCCATTAAAACAAAGTTTAAGCTTTCTACTTTTTCCTTTTCTTTTCTCTTAATCTCTAGATGACTTTAAATCCTTATCTCCACTTAGTATTTAACAATAACATTTCAACTTTATTAAATTTCGTTTCCAATTAGGCGTAGTGGTGAACACCCACTCAAGCTTAATCCTTTCTAAATTAGAGACTTAAGACACAAAATCAACACGTGTGGGAGTCTACAATCCGTCTAAAACATCGAGCACTAAGAGTGGTAGGAGTGGTTACACTCCACTATATTGTTACGTCAAATTTTAGGACCCGCATTATTTATTAATTTTATATTTAAATTCATAATACTCAATAAAAATAAAATAATACTTTAAAATAAAAATAATATAATTCAATTAAAAATTTAGTGAATATGTAAGTTGGGCGGGCGAAAAACCCATATGTGTTTTTTTGCCACGTAGCCTCGATTATTTTTTATTTATATTTTACTTTGATGGGATCCATCAACTTCATCTTCTTGAAGTATAAAAACCTAGTTGCATTCCCTTAGCAGCGGGAAAGGAGTCTATCTATCTGCCTAGCTTCATGCAGAACGGCTAGAAGAAAAAAAATTAAATACTTGATTCAGATAGGAATCGCGCGAGGCGAAATTTTCACCATGCCGTCATGGAGTGGTGGCACCTCCCACCACAGCGCGATGGGGCTTCATCCACGCCATAGGACCAGCCCACTCCGTATGCTCTAAGACTATGAAAGAAAAGTCAAGTTAAATAACTAGAAAACTTACCTGTTCTTGCTTGATTCTACAAAGTTGCTTCAACAACTATGCCCCTTGCTTGCTCTTTTGATATTCTTCCTTCCACTAGGATCACTTGTTTATTTATTTCCTACCTCATTGCCAATTTATCTAGTGAGAATAAGAAGCATTTCGTAACTCCCTGTCTTCTCATTTTCTCCATCAATTGGGGGAGTTACTTAAGAATGTAACTCTTACAAAACAGGCCCCTAAATACCTTTTTTCTTTTCAATTCATGCCCAAAACTTTTTTAGATTAAAATTAACCATATTCTCCATCATATGTAAGTTTTTTTTGGTTGTTACATCATCTTCCTCCTTAAAAAAATTCGTCCCCGAAATTTCACTATGAATCGATCAATCCAGGGTATTCCTCTTTCATTTTCTACTCTGGTTCCCAAGTTGCTTCGGGTCCTTGATGAAACCGCCAGTGAACTTTTACTAACGGTATTTCCTTATTGCGAAGCTTTTTGACTTTTCTGTCTAGTATTTGTATCGGCTCCTCCACGTAATTTAGCTTGTCATTCACTTGAACTTCCTCTAATGGAACCACTACCGACTCATCAACAAGACACTTCCTTAAGTTTGATATGTGGAATGTATTGTGCACCCCGCTCAACTTTTCTGGTAACTTCAACTGATGAGCCACCTCACCCACTCTGGAGATAATCTCAAAAGGTCTAATATACCGTGGACTGAGCTTTCCTCCCTTTCCGAATCTTACCACCCCTTTCTGTGGAGATACCTTAAGCATCACGCGATCTCCAATTTGAAATTCTAACGGTTATCTGACTCGTGCAACCTTTAATTTTTCTTTAATTTGAACAATCTTAACAGACAGGTGTACGGCATTTGCGACCGTACAAGGCTTCAAAAGGGGCAGCTTGAATACTTGCATGGTAACTATTGTTATTAGAGAACTCAATCAACGGCAAGTGGGTATCCCAATCATCTCCAAAATCAAGTACACATGACCTTAACATATCTTCTAGTGTCTGAATCGTTCACTCACTTTGCCTGTCTGTTTGTGGGTGGTATGCAGTACTCATGTTCAAACGGGTCCCCATCTCTTGTTGGAAACTTTTCCAAAATCTCGATGTGAAACGATTATCCCTATCCGATATGATCGAGATAGGTATTCCATGTCTTGACACAAGCTCATTCACATAAAGTCGTGCCAACTTCTCTAATGGGTAACTCACCTTGATAGGCAGAAAGTGAGCTGACTTTGTTAACCTATCAACTACATATAGCATCGTGCCCTTGCAATGTCCTAGGCAGCTTTGTCACAAAGTCCATAGTTACTTGGTCCCACTTCCAAACAGGAATTTCTAGCTGTTGTAGGTAACCAGACGGTTTTTGGTGTTTTGTTTTAACTCGCAAGCATGTAAAATACCTACCAACATATTCCGCTATTGACCTTTTCATCCCTGGCCACCAATAGTTACTCCTCAGCCCTTTATACATTTTATAACTTCCAGGATGAACAACATACTATGGATTGAACTTCTCCAAACTTTGGAATCAATATGCGTTGACTCAACCTTAGAAGTTCGTCTTTGCCTTTCTCCAACAACTTAACCTTACCAACCATTCTTTCTTTCTTAATCATGTCGGGTTGCAACGCTCTTTGTTGTGCCTCACGTATTTAATCCACCAAATCGATTTTAACATCTATTCGCATAGCCCGAACCCGAATAGGTTCTATTCTTTCCTTTCTACTAAAAGCATCTGCAACTACATTTGCCTTACCAGGATGGTAATGTATCTCATAATCATAATCTTTTAGACGCTCTATCCACCTTCGTTACCGCATATTCAACTCTTTTTTATCAAACACGTATTTGAGACTTTTGTGATTGGTATAAATTCTACATTTCGTTCCATACAAGTAGTGTCTCCAAATTTTTAGAGCAAACACCACTGCATCTAGCTCAAGATCATGTGTTGGGTAGTTCTTTTTATGATATTTTAATTGTCTTGATGCATAAGCTATTACCTTTTCTCGCTACATTAGAACACATCCTAACCTTTGCTTTGACATATCACTAAACACGACAAAATCTTCCGTACCTTCTGGCAGTGACAAAATCGATGCACTACTAAGTTTCTGTTTTAAGGTTTGAAATGCCTCGTCTTGTTTTAACCCCCAAGCAAACTTAGTTGTCTTTATCGTCAGCGTAGTCAACGGAATAGCTATTCTCGAGAAGTCTTGAATGAACCTTCTATAATACCCGGTTAACCCAAGGAAACTACGAATTTCTGAAGGCGTTTTAGGTGGGTCCAATTCATAATAGTCGAAATTTTAGCCGGATCCACCTGGATCCCTTGATGGTTCACCACATGACCTAAAAATTGCACTTCTCTTATCCAAAACTCACATTTTGAAAATTTTGCATAAAACTTTTCCTTCCTCAACAAATCTAGCAACGCTCTCAAATGTTGCTCATGCTCTTCCTGACTCTTTGAGTAAATAAGTATGTCATCCATGAAAACTATAACAAACTTATCTAGGTATGGCTTACAAACTCTATTCATCAAGTTCATGAATACTGTCGGGACATTAGTCAACCCAAATGGCATTACAAGGAACTCATAATGTCCATACAAGGTATGGAAAGCGGTCTTTGACACATCTTCCTTGTAAACTTTCAGCTGTTGGTACCTAGACCTCAAGTCGATTTTTGAGAAGTAGCTAGCTCCTTGAAGTTGATCAAATAGGTCGTCAGTTCTAGGCAATGGGTACCTATTCTTTATTGTAACCTTATTTAGTTCACGATAGTCAATACACATTGATATCTCCATATTTAAATATATGTTTTATCTGATATCTATTTTATTTTAACCAAATATTGTTTGTAAATGAGTTAAAAGATACTTATTATCTTAAGTTGTTGAATTTCAGGAAAAAAAAGGCGGATAATGAAATGTTTTGAGCAAAAACTAAAGAAACCGAAGAAAATAAGAAAAGTTGTCAGCTCCGACATACCTATACTATTTTGATCATATCTCACTCATACGAACTCGGATTGAGGTGATTCAAGCAGCCACGGAAACTAGACTCAGAGGGCTACAAAATCATTTTTATGGTAAATGCCTGAAAATGCGTGGTCGCGACGCGACGGTCCATTTGTCGCGACGGTCCATTTGTCGCGACACGACGGGATTCCAAATCCAAAAAAGTCGTGCGGCGCGACAGAACCCGGTCGCGATGCGAAATGTCAGAAACGTGAAATCTATAAATTTAGCCCTATTTTTTACTTAGAAAACATATATGCGGTTCTAAGGCTTCCATATGACGATGGAGGGCATTCAGAAGTGATTTTCGAAGCCTGGGAGCGGATTTGGAGCTTAAGAATGAAGAATCAGAATTAACGAATCATCAGCTTTTATTCGGTTTGCTTTATTGTCTATGTTTAGCATTCATCTTATATTTTCAGATGTTCTTTTCTTCTGATTATGGCTTAAATACTATGGTTTTTACTTAGATGAGATTACCTTTGTTTTATGGTTTGATTTTAATGAATTGGATGATTTATTAGTTATATATTTGTCATGTCTTGCTTGTCCTAAGACCCATATGTGTTAAAGTTTCAAACTTTGTTGTTTATTGACTAAGTTTACATAGGTTTGAGGACCAATCTATCTATGTATCCTATTATCATGATTATCTATGACCATTAGGTGATTGTGACTAGTGATTGACCAAGTTCTAGGGTTAAGTGACAAAGTAGTTAACTTTAATGTGTATGAACAATTGCATGTGATGATCAGTATTTGTGATTGATTGATTGAATGAATAATAAAAATCAATATTGATTAAGTCTTACATCATTCGAAATTAATTGATAAATTGTGATAATACTTGATCCCATGACCATAGGATTAGTATTTTTCATGATTATAGGGTTAGAGTTTCTGACCAAGA
>JAUEJL010102424.1:0-13146 GCA_032274825.1 Drosophyllum lusitanicum
GGGAAGGTTCCGTTGAGAACCAATATTACAGTGAGAACCGCGAGAACCAATATTAGCCGTTCATTTTGGATAATGGAATTCATGGATGAAGAGCGTGGGGAGATTAAGTGTGGCAAGGTGCATGTAAGGAATTCATGGGTGGGTAATCCAATTGAAGGAGGAGGAACTGGACGGCTAAGATTGGTTCACGCGGTTCTCGCAATAAAAACGGTTCTCAAATAAACTTTTCACTATATATATATATATATATAGGCAAAAGTTCAAACGAGAACTGTTTTTCGTACTAGAACTGCGAAAACTGTTTTTAACGCCACTAATGACTCATTAATAGGGGTATTTCGGTAATTTATATATTTACCCAACCGTGAATTGCGCCCGGGTGAGCCGTCATTAATTTGCGAGACTTGATTTTCCCGAAATAACCCTCATCAATGCGTCATTAATGAGCCGTCAAAAAATCTTAGCCATTAATTAATTTTAATCGAGGGCTAAGATTGATTCTCGTAGTTCTCGTACGAAAAATAATTCTCGTTTGAACCCTCTCCTATATATATACACATATATGATTTTGTGTTCAATAAAGTCCATTTAAAAAGTATAGTCCTAAAATTTTAATATTCAATCACAAGTGATTTAGTATACAATCACATGTGATTTGTAAAAGTATCACATATGAATTACGAAAAATTACGAAAATGTCACTCCATCCAAAATTTTAAAATTTAATCTGAATAATTGATGTAATTGATCCAAAGACTAAAATTAGTATCTTAAGACTATAAATTAATTATAGACTATATTAAATTCTATTTTATATAACTAAAAATAAAAATATTGATATTAAAACAAAAGAATTATTTGATTTTTCCTTTCCCCCTCTCCTCTAGGGCCTAACAATGGCGCAAAAATTATCGAAATTCTACAAAAATTAAATAAATTATATATATACAAACACACGTATATAAACATAGAGAGAGAAAGCGTCACCCTGCTTCTGGCTCTTCTCCGGTACTGCCGTTGTACACTCCGTCCATCACCACCACCCACCATGCTCCGACGATGAAACCAAAACCCTCAAATTCCATCAATAATCCACCGGAAACCACCACTGGCTCCACCGGAGTTACGACGGACATGAGGGTCATAGTACCCTTACAAGGTGTTGTTCAAGGCGGCGGAGGCGGCTTAGTTCTCGGCTCAATCATCCCCTGTGCTCTCTTCTACTTCTTCCAACTCTATCTAAAGGCGAAAAACCGCTCCGGCGACGACGACAACTCCACCATCCCACCACCACCACAACTGCCGGAGATTTCTCCTCCTGATGGTGGATTGCAGAGGGCTCATTCAGTTAGGTCGATTTGGTCACCACGGGGTACAAACGGTCAAGCTCAAGTTTCTTCCAGGGCCAATTCTGTAATAAAACAACCTGATTCTCCTTATTATGTTGGATTGAAGAGGGCTTTTAAGAATCCGTATGATGAGTCAAGTAATTCAGATGGGATTATTCAGCTCGGATTGGATGAAAACAAGGTTAGTTTCCTGTAATCTTGAATTGATTATTCTAAATCTGTATTCTATTAACTTAAAATATTGGGTTTAATTGCTTGTCTATTGGAAATTCATATATGAATCAAGTTGGAGGTATGTCTGAAAATGAAAGCACAGTTTGTTTTTTTATTATCTGATGAATGTGTGGATGAACTGAGAAGAATGTTGACATTGTTTGTCTTTTTATCTGCTTTATGATTAAACTACCATTGGGGATTTATGAATTATAGTTGTCCCTGGATTTGGTTCAAGATTGGCTAACGGCGCATACCAAGCGTTCGATCATTGGTCAAGAGCTACAAGTTAATGGGATTGCTAATTATCATCCATTTGACGGATTATCAGAACTCAAAGTGGTAATTTCCTTGGTAGTTCTCTATTGCTTGCTGGTTTCTTTCGGAAACTAATTTGTACACGACATATTTATCCATACAAAATAGATACAACTAGTATTTTGTTGTGTACAAATCATCGTTTTCTAAGTAGTAATGTTCACTTTTCAAGCATACCCTTGCTTTCTGTTTCCATTTCTAAAAATTCAAATAGGAGTAACTTTCCTTGGAGTCATTTTGCATTGTCAAAATGACATGTTGGCTAGAATGCTTCATAAAGTCCCCTTTTTAATAATATATTGCTCTAGGAAGTTATCTGAACATCATAATGAGATGTGATTTTGGTTATTGTGCCACTTAGGTTTTTTTTTCTCTAATTCTCATCTTGAAGCAATGTGTTCATATTTCACATGGTATTCGTGGGTGCCAATGTAGGTAATCTACAAGCATCGAGTTACTTACAGCACCTTGATTGACTTCAATTCGAACTAATATACGCTTAAAGTTGATGGCTTTTTTGACCCAACTTTACTTATGAATGGGTCGATTTGGGTTATATTTTATTTCAAATGTGTCGGATGGTTTCGTTTTTGGCTTTTTTATTTCTGATTGTGGTAGCATGACAGGCAGTTGCTGGATTTATGTCCCAAGTGATGGAAGGACGCGTGTTATTTGACCCGTTAAAGATGGTTTTAACTAATGGAGTAACGCCTGCTCTTGAGATGCTCGTTTTTTGCCTTGCGGACCCTGGAAATGCATTTCTTGTTCCTTCTCCATATTTTCCTGAGTAAGTCTTCCTTCTGATATAGCATTGATATGACTGGAATGTAATATATTAATACTACTCCTTACAGGGGGTTGACTTTTGAGGTCAAGCGTATCTTTTCAACTTCATGATGAATTGGAGTCGTGTAAGTTTCAAGAATTTTTCGATTGTCCCATTAAACGTCGTAACAAATGCCACTTCTTACAAAATTGTCTATTTTAGTTCCTTGAAAAAACCCTTTCAAAATTTGAATCTTGAAAGTAACATGTTTGACCCCAAAACTAAGAGTATGCAACTAGGGATGTTTGACTTCATTAAAGCTATATGTCTATACAGAATCTGTGATGATTTAAAATTGAAATTTGCAGACTCGATAGGGATATTAAATGGCGAACTGGAGTGGAAATTATACCCGTCCCTTGTCGAAGTTCGGACAATTTCAGCTTAAGTACAATTTCCCTTCATCGAGCATACAATCAGGCGAAAAAACGTGGTCTCAAAATTCAAGGGGTTATAATTTCAAACCCTTCAAATCCAGTTGGGAACTTGCTTACTCGAGAAACCCTCTACAATCTTTTAGACTTCGCTACGGAGAAGAACATCCACGTCATTGCCAACGAGATATTGGTGGGTCCCATTGACGATAAAAATCAAGAATTTGTCAGCATGGCTGAAATCGTTAATACTGAAGAATATGATAGAAAAAGAGTTCATATCATTTACGGGTTGTCAAAAGACTTTTCTCTCCCTGGTTTTCGGGTTGGGGTTGTTTATTCCTTCAACCAAAACATCGTAGAGGCCTCCAAGAAACTTGTAAGATTCTCATCTGTCTCATCTTTGTCTCAAAGATTACTCGTTACGATGCTGAATGATTCAAGATTCGTTAGGGAGTTTATCAATATCAATAGAGAAAGAGTTGAGAATAATTGTAATCTTTTTGTCGGCGGGTTGAAAAACTTAGGAATCAAGTGCATGAAAGGTAGTCGAGGGTTGTATTGTTGGGCTGATATGAGCGGATTTATACGCCCATATAGTGAAAAAGGCGAGCTTGAACTGTGGGAAAGGTTATTGAATGTGGCCAAAATCAATGCTACTCCTGGATCTTGTTGTCATTGTATAGAACCAGGATGGTTCAGGTTTTGTTTCACGAATTTGAACGAAAGTGAGATCCAGATAGTAATGGAACGAATCGGGAAAGTTTTGTGACACTGTAAATTACCAGGTGCCAAAGCTGTTAAAATTGATCGCAAAGAAGGAAAAAAGAAAGCCATTGTGAAGCATCTCTTACCTCAAATTGTATTATAAATTGTTGTTTTTTGGGGATTTTTTTTTCCTTTTTTTTAGATAGGAACGAAATATTCATTTTTGAATGTTGTGATTCATGGTTTTGAATGTGTATTATGTGATTTATTTATTTAATAAAAGAATAAAAGCAGTGCTTCATGTCTCTTATTGAATGGAAATTGCTACATCAAATAATTAATAATGTTAATCAGAAAGTGAATACAAAAGAATTCTCCTACCTTACAGATTCAAGAACCTGAACCACTTCTGCCATGCTTGGTCTCCTTGAAGGTGATTCAGAAGTACAAATTAACCCTAATTTCATTACTTGAATCAATTCATTCTCCACAAAACCATTCAAATTTTTATCGAAACAATCGGAAGCTTTCCCCCTTTCGATCAAACCTCGAACATATTCACACAAAACAACCACCTCGTGGCCGCCAAGGCTCTCCACCGGCTGTCGCCCTGTAACGAGCTCCAACAAAATAACTCCAAAACTATACACGTCACATTTGTCACTCAGCCTCATACTTTGAGCTAACTCGGGTGCAACGTATCCAACTGCATTGTGAAATTGGGTTAAACCGTAGTTATCTAGCAAAGGCAGCAACTTGACTAACCCGTAATCCGAAAGTTTTGGCTCGGAATTCTCGTCTAATAAGATGTTATTTGATTTGAGATTGAGGTGAAGAATCTGAGGTTTACAGTCATGGTGAATATATGATAATGCCCTTGCGGTCCCTAAAGCAATTCGAAACCTTTTTGGCCAGTTTAACTCTCTGTTTCCAACACCGGTGCTGGTCCCAGGATAACCAGACCCGTGTAGATGATCGTACACATTCCCATTTGAGGCGAAATCAGATAGGATTAACTGCATGCTAGATGACCAATAATACCCTTGAAAAGCTACAAGATTCGGGTGACGGAGAGATCCTAACCGTCCAATTTCTTGCTCGAATTCATCTTGGTTCTTGATTCTTCCTAAAGTTTTGATCTTTTTCACTGCAATGTTAATCCCACCTTCGAAATTTGCTCGGTATACACTTCCGATTGATCCTGCACCAATCAAAGAGTCTTTATCGAGTAAAGCTTTAGTCCCGGCTTCCCAATCTTCATACTTTGAAGGCAAACTTTTGCTGAAAAGAACTAATTTCCCAATAATAACATTAGAATCTGATGAAGCTAACGGTGTGCTTTCAATGATCATTGTCTCATCTTCTTCTCTCTTTCTTCGAGCTTTCATATTCATGATGGTTATTAAACAAACTCCAGTCAAGATCAATGAAGCAGCAACAATGGCAACAATGGTGGAAACACTTAATTTCGGCCTTCTTGATCCAGAATTTGTTGAATCTCCCGAGCAAGAACGATCCAACGGGGGCCCGCATAGTCCCGGATTATGAGAAAACACCGAGGAATTGAAATTTTGGATTGAAAACGTCGGAATCTGACCCAAAAGGTTGTTGTAGGAGACATTGAAATGACTCAAATTTGTTAGATTCGATAAAGAAAACGGGATTGACCCAGATAACGAATTCTCTGATAGATCTAATGTTTGAATTTTAGAAAGGTTTCCGAGAGTTGAAGGTATGGTTCCATCAAGGTTGTTTTTATGAAGATCAAGGATTCTAAGGTAAGACATGTTGTAAAATGTTTCCGGGATTTGTCCTTGTAAAGAATTTCCTGAAACATCCCTGTAAATGTAACATGATTAGCATTTCTCCATTATCAAATGTAGAACAATGAAAGCATAGGGTATAACTGGACTTACAGCTCTAGAAGAAACCTGCAATTGCTTAAAGAATCTGGGATTACACCTTCAAGATTAAGGTTATGCAGATCAAGAACTTGGAGTAGCTCAATCGACCCGAATTCTTCAGGAATTTCACCGTTTATTGAATTATTTCCCAAACTAATCACTGAAAGTCTTTTTAGATTGGAAATCTCAAATGGGATTTCACCATTTAATCTGTTATATCCCATGTTTAGAACCTTTAAGCCACTGCATTGTGTAACAATGCTCATAGGGACCTCCCCTTCAAAACTGTTGCCAGCAACATCAAAAACCTCTAATTTTTCACTACAAGTTTGAATCATTTGAATTTGTGGTTCAAACCCATTATAAGAAATATTAAAATAGCTCATATTTGTGGATTCAAGAACACCAAAAGGGGCAATTCCAGTGAAAAGATTGCTGCCAAGATCCAAAAGCTCCAACCTTTGACAACTTGAGATTTGTTCTTCGACATTTCCAGTTAACATATTGTTTCTTAAAGACAAGTAAACTAAACCTGGGATTTCACAAATTTGTGAAGGGAATCCACCACTTAAGCTGTTGAATGATACATCAAACCCTTCAAGATCCAAGCAATTGTTGATGATCATTGGAATTGTACCAGAAAGATTGTTATGTGATAGTGTAATGAACTTTATTTTTTCACAAAACTTAAATAAAGACGATGGAATTTCTCCTTCAAAGCCATTTTTGGATAAATCAAGAAACCGAATGCTCGGTAAATCCCCTAAAAATTCAGGGATTTGACCAGATAAGGCATTGGAGCTGACATTGATCTTCCATAAAGTGGTGAGTTCTTGAAACTCCGGCGGAATGTTTCCGGTGAGTCTGTTCCCAAAGAGGGTGAGAATCCTTAAAGATTTCAACTCTGATAACGCCGGAGATAACACACCGGCTAAGCTAGTGTTCCAAAGCACAATCTTATATACATTCTCAAAAGAATCACAAAACACACCACTGTAATCTTTACAATGATCTTTAGTGGGATCCCATGAAATCAAACTGTTGTAAGGGTCACTTGTAATGTTACCTTTGAATTGAAGCAAGATCTCTTTCTCGGAGGTGGCGGCAGCCACCTGATTGATAGTCGTTGGCCACCGGAAAGCAACCAGCAACAGAAAAATGGCGGCCAAGTAGCAGCATTGTTGTAATAAGCTTCTCATTGATTTAAAGACGAGGGCAAACGTCGATTAATACAAGGCTGCTACTGTGTATTCCCATTTGAGAATTTGATTCAAACTTGAGGAGATTGAAATCGGGAAATCGCATTTCGAAAGCAAGATTGAAATGCAATTATAATGACTGATTAAAACTGGTGATTCGGAAGATGTAGTTTGTGGGTCGGTCAAGAAACACAAGAATCAAGTGTTAGATTACTAGTTCTTGATTCAATTTGCCGAAATTGAAATGGTTATTCGAGAACAAGAAGAAAGATTAAGACTTTGGGAAGATTTTGCTTCTGGGTAGTTGTTGGATCAATCAGAAACCAAGATAAATTGGGGAAGAACCCTAGATGTATCCAGAATGTGAGGGAAAGTGGAGGTTATATAAATGAGATTGGTGTGAGTTGAAGGGTGGAAACTAGAAAGGAAGGGTGGTGGTCCACGGTGGTGATGCGGTGGCGGGCGGTGGTGGTGATCTTAAAAACTTTAGAGCATATAGTAATACTGATATTGTTTGTCTACCACAAAAAGATGGTTGTCTTCACATGCTCTGGTCATCATCTGCTCTTTAAATTTAAGGCTAATGAAGATGGGAATGAAATATTTAATTAACATGAACAAAAATTAAAATAAACAGCAGATATGAGAATTAAATAAAATTAAAATCCCATAGGAATTAACAAGTACAAATGATTTAAAGTGGAGGGGTGTGTACCAGTTCAGCATTTATTCCCTCCACCAACCCAGGCCAGCACCACCAAATTGCCATTACCATCACCACCCCCACCCTTTGTCAAATCTAGTTTTTGACTTTTATGGTCAAGGATGTAGTTCAGAATTCATGGCAAGTCAAAATGAAATTAGTTTATTTCTTACAATTATTAACCGAAATAGAGAGGAAAAAAAAGACACGCCAAGAACCCACATTGGGGTGTCGTTATGCATCTCGATTTGTAGAATTTTGTGGTAACCTTTTATTAATGGATGTTGTTAACAAGACTTTAGCAATCCTCACACCGTCATATTAATTTTCCCCCGTAGTGTTGTAGTAGTCTATTCTCTTCACACTATAATTTGAGACCCACATAATACTTTAATTAATAAATTTTAAAATTAAAATTAGAATAAAAAAGAGAGTCAGAGAGTTACGAAAGTTACCTCCATAGGTCCATCACTCTTACTCCTTAAATGGTCTCAACCCCTTTTCCTACGTTCACCACATCTCACTCTTAGGCCCTCAACCCTTGCAAATGCAATGACATTCCTCAAGTGGTGACACCACCCCAACCCCACTTTGCCTACCACTTTCCTTCCCATTTGTCAAGTTATGTAGAAAGTATGGGTCGAGATTCGGTTGTGTTTAAGTTGATACGTCGTGTTTGGATCAACCCAAGTAATTTCGTATTAACCCCTTTTTACATAAAATAATTTCTTGTTAGGTTCGATTAACTCAATTTGGTCACGGATTGTCACCAAAAAAAATTAATTCAATTTCAATCTAAATACAATGGATGATTCAGATTGATTTTACATTAATTTAATCATTTTAGAAATAATAAAGAAAATTCTACCCTCATTTAATATAATCTCTCTTATACATACCATTTATCTATCTCTCTGACACTCTCTCTATCTGCTAGCGATTTCTACCACCACTACAACCACCATCGTCACAAATAGCAATACACACATTGCTAGAAAACCTAAAACGGAAATTCAAGCCTTTGACATAAAAAATGATCACGATAGGTCAGGAGGAGCTGCACAAACTTAAATCGCACAATCACATTTGTAACAATAGCTTCGACATTTGAAAAGGGATTAGAAATCTAATCCTGCTTAACAAGGTTATCATTTCAAGCCGAGTTCAAACATTCAAGATGAGAACGAAAAGGAATCAAAAGTCTACTCTTGTTCAAGAAAGTTTCTTATTTCACAGGCTAAATTAATTTGTAGTTCAAGATTTCTTGTGTGGTGGGCTTTGGAAGACTTTAATGGATTAAGGTATCATATGCTACTTTGGGTTAGAGGTGCACAAATACTGGATAATACTATAACCGGATCGGGTTTTTTTTTTAACAGTAAAACCGGTTTTTAAAATAACCGGTTCGGATAATATCCGGTTTTTAATCAGAAATACTATAACCTGTCTAACCGGTTCGGATAATACTATAACCGGATATTTTAAAAACCGGTTATAAAAAAACCGATTTTTTTAACTACATTTCCTATAATATATACTACAAAAAACATATATATAAAAAGGCGGTGTTTTAACCGGTAAAAAATCCGATCGACCCCAAATCCATGGAACCGGTTTATACTATCTGGTTATAAAAAAACCGATCCGGTTAAAAAAAATCCAGTTTTCCAAAAAACCGGTTTCGAATATTTTTTCGTTAAAATCGGATATTCGGTTTTTTTGTGCACCTCTACTTTGGGTTGAAGTGAAGTTAAGTATACGTTATGAAGTTCAATTAGTGAGCTCACTTGCTACTTATAATTTGAGCTCGAGTGAGTTTTTCTTCTCTTTGGCGACTGGATAATCTCGAAATAGAGGGTCGAGCCAAACCAGGTTTTCAGATCGGAAATCAGTAAGTAAAGCTGGCTAGAGAATTTCAGTTTTGTCAACTTATGATCGAGTAGATCGATTTGGAACCAACAAAATTTAAAAAAAAATAGATTTTACCATATATTCTATAAACTTATAGGTAGCTTAGTATCGTTTGAAATACATTTATAAAAATGAGTCAATGAGACAGATAAGATTTTTAAGAAATATAATAAAAATATAAGGATACCAAGGAAAAGTAATTTAAAATGAATTTAAATCATTTTTGTAAGTAAATCTAGTAACTTGAGCTCCAAATGGTGTTATGAGGAGATGTTAGTATCAACATTCTCAAATGAAATATATATTAGGTTTAGGTTATTTTCATTAAATGTGTCAAACATGTGTTATGATATTGAGTTTTTATGTAAACTATCACTACTAGAAAAATGACTTTTTGAGGCGACATGTGTCGCCGCAAAAGGCCATGTGGTGAATACAATGTTAACGATTTTTCGCCGCAAATAAGGTTTTGGCACAAATTTTTTGCGGCATACTTTTTGAGGCGACAATTAGACTATTTGCGACGAAAATTTGTCGCATCAAAAAACCATTTTTCTTGTAGTGTATTATAGCATGCTTTCAAATTTTAGTATTTTTATTAAATAATATCTCTCAAAATACACTAATTTAGAGGTAGAAAGTATGCAAACACACATAACATAGTTACAATCCACTGATAAAAAAACTAAACTATCTTTTTTTACCATTCTAAATTAAATTATACTAACATATTTAAATATAATTATGACACAAGATTCCATTAGATTATGTCTATAGATTAAACTACACCCACAATATAATGTAAACTGAGTAAGATGAACCATGTGCAAAGAAAGCTACAGGGAGTATAGTAATGAGGAAACAAAACATACTGTATGAAGATGCTCAGTAGAATTGACCTTGAAGAAAAAGTGATGGTAGACCATTATGCAACTTAATTAAACACACACAAGCATACTCCCAACAGTCTACTAATGGTAAAACCTTAGAAATATGCAGCCCTAAACAAATTGCATCATCTATATGCTACTAGAGAATATTTTAAACTCTTTCCTTTGACAAGACAATCAATATCTATTTAGAGACAAATAACGTTGTATTTGGGCAATACAACAGTGGCGAATAATTTTTGCTTGACAATACATTCGTTTTTAAAACATGAGTAGTGTGTTTATTTTCTAAATTATCATCGGTCAATAAAATTTTACATTGATTGATAAAATCCAACAAGAGTGTTGGCATCATAATTTTATTTTATTTAGCTTATTATCCATTAAAAAATCCGATATTTATTTAACTAATTCATGCTATCTTTTATTTAGATCTATTAGTTCAAGTTATACATAGTTTCTAATAGTTAAGTTAAAATATTTATTATATGACAGAATATTTAATATAAAAGATTTAATAATTAATTTTATTAATTTGCATTGACGTGATTCTTTAAAATTATTTTTTTATTGTAGAAGGTTTCGTTATTAAAATTATATATATAACACTGTCATTAACTTCACCTAATAGTTACTTCATTTTACAATTTCAACTTTCCAACTATGATTTTTATGATTTATTTAACTTTTTATAATTTTTAGTGTATTGTTTTGTTTGTACAAAAACATTAATATTTATACTACTTAAAAGATTAAAACTTTTAAAAAAGAAAGAGCATCAAATACATTATTTATTAGTATAAATATATCTAACATCAAATCATAAAGTATTTTATACCGTTAGTGTTCATGGTAAGTAAATGTATAATTATGAAGGTTGACAACATTATTATGGTACTTTTAAATAGAACGTATTGCAAAATTTTCTATTTTTTATTTTCTATTTCTTTGTGAAAAATTATGAAGTTTTCCTTTTTCAAAAAAATAGAAAACATATTTGGATGAAAGGTGAAGTTTCATTTTTCCAAAATAAATAGAAAACATGTTTAGATAAAAAGGTGGAGTTCTCATTTTTTAGAAAAAAATAAAAAAAATTTGATTAAGGTGTTTTCTTGAAAAAGTTGTTTGAAATAATAGGAGAGTTTGAAAAATGAAGGAGTTTGGAAAAATGTTGAAAAGTGAGAGACTTTTCCTTGAAAAAATATGTAAATGAACAAGTTTTCTACTTTTTAGTTTTCTTAGATTTTCTTTTTGAAAACACGGATTATTTTTATGAAAGTGAACGAAATATATAGCGGAATCAGAATTCCTAGAGGTAATGAATAAAAAATGAGTAATTTATTTAGTTTGAATCGAAATCTGTCAAGAAATGTTGTCAGTAACACGATTCAACTAAACAGTTCCCTAATAATACATTTTTCTATACCACCACCCAGACTAGGTTAAAATGAAAAATATTTGCTTTTGTTTTTGCATTGCATTTGCGAGGACTCTATATGTGCCATCTTTTTTTCACTTAGATTTTTCGGAAATATATCCAGACATATGTGGCCTAACCATTTTAGTTCGAATCAAAATCAATCCGTTTTTTACCCACTTCTATTTACGTTTGGTTTCTTTGGCTTAATTGTCGTTTGTGTATTGTCTTTTTGTAGCCCCTATAAGTTAGTTGTTAAGTTTTATAAATTATTATTATTATTATTATTATTATTATTATTATTGTAGTTTTGGATGTAGATAACAACCAAGTTGTGGGTTGTTACTTCAAATAAGTAATATGAAAATGTAAATTAAAAAAAATGTGGGCTTTTAAAATACAAAATGCCAAATATTTTATGAAATTTGCTTTATTCCGTTTCTATTTTGACTCCGCCCCCAGTAAGACAAAGGAATCAAACGTTCCATTCTTCAAAATTGATGTTGAAATATGCACCAACCACCTTTATAACTATAATTTTAGCAATCACAACCCTAAGAAATTACGTTATTCTAAGAATAGTCCCTCTCTCTCTCTCTCATTTATACCTTTTAAATTAGGAAGATGATTTGTACACAACAAGTTTTTGACACGCATAACAATTGTGACTTTTATACCCTTAGAATCCCATTATATTTTATACCCATCCACATATTTAAAGGTATAATGATCCAAACAACAACTAATTATTGTATATGGCAAAAATCCGTTGTGTACAAATCATCTCCCTTTAAATTAGTTGCATGTATATTGTTAATATATTGTGCATGTTTTAAAGATACTAGTGATGAATAATCCATACTCGATAATATGTCCGTTTTCAATAACGTAAGGTATAAAATTCACGTACGATGATGACATCGAATAATTTCCATTCGCAGCATGTTCATTTTCTTTCCCCCTTTTTCATTATTTATTTCTTTATTATCTATCAATTCTATCGTTAATTTCTAAAAACTTTTAAAAAACAATAGAATAAGAAAAAAATATATACTTATAAAAAAGATATTCAAGATGAGATGTGTTGATTTGAATGAGGTGTGTTTTAAAAAATGTAAGGATATTCAAGATTATATTAATAATTTTTTGTTGCTTAAATTTTAAGAATTCAAGTTAAGTAATGTTAAATATATGATTAATGAAACCTTTTAATTTACTTATATGAGTGCTTATAAATTCGGGTTACATGTTATGAGGTTTATGAGTTTTAATTTTACGAACTTTCTAATACTTAAATTAAAATATTTGTTATATGATAAAATATTTAAAATAAT
>JAUEJL010102435.1:0-13145 GCA_032274825.1 Drosophyllum lusitanicum
AATTAAAATTTAACATACATGCTAAAAAATATGATGTTCTTATTAAACTTATATGTATGTATATGAATAAGATTAACATGCATGAAGTTATTATGTTTAATCTCAACATATAACAACTAGTTATATGTATAAGAAATAGAAACGGCAAAATCCGTCAAAAATAGCCATTTGTGATAGAATTCTAACGATATTGTCTATGAAAGAAAACCACGCAGTGACAAAGATTTGTAATGAGATTTCTGACGGAATATAATATTTGTGTTGTATTTATGGTCAACGAATATCGGACATATTTAAGATGGATTTTGACGGATTTTTCACAAATTTCCAACATTTTTTGACCAAGCTATGATAAATTTTCAAAAATTTTCTTAAAGATTTCCAATAAATTTTCGATAGAAATTTGTGACGTTCGTTTCAAACCAATTTCCATGGGAATTTATAAAAAACAAATATCTAACAATGACTTTCAATAACGCATATAACATAATAATAACAAATACAAATAAACAACAATAAGGAAACACCAAACATTAAAATTCGATATCAAAATTCAAATCAAACAACTACCTAAATCTTTCAAGAAACATTTCATTTATTAACAAGCATCAAACCTTGCAAAGTTTCTAAGAGGATAGAAGATTGCATACTAAAATTTATAAATAACAACCAAGATCTATACTAGCTAGTTGGGAGGTGAAAAGCCTCTCATTCAATATCTTCAAAATATCCATCATATTGTTTGTTTAGTTTCTACATCTAATCGTGTCACACATTCAACGGTTGATATAACATGAGCAGACCCTAACACATTTAGAAAAAAGTATAAGATTTAAGCACATCGCCTTGAAAGTTTGATGTACACTAAAATTAAACTTTAATATTGTAATGTTAGTGTACTTCTACATATACATTTGTAACATACTCTTTTCATCTAAAATTTGATATAAATTTTAAGGTAATATGATGACTATTTAGTGAAATCTTTTTGGTATTAGGATTTAAAAAATACATTTTTAAATAAAAATCGTATTTCAATAAAATTTATATAGAGATGTAGATGAAAATGAAATAGTCACAAATACATATTCAGATTTACACTAAACATAATATGTTAAATGTTAAAAGAGAAAAAACACATATAGTTAATTGATATAATATAATAATAATAAAAAATTAATTAATTAAATTATTCAATTAATGTTTGTGTAAACAAAACAAAAGAGAACACTTGAAACTTTATACCACGTTTAGCTTTTAAGTATATAACCGGAGGATTTGAATAAATGTGTATGAAATGAAACCAATTATGGAAACTTGTAAGATTTGAAAAAGTATTATTCTATTGGTATATAAAATGAAATCAATAGAATATAATGTGAATTAGGAAAACCTCTTTAGGGTTACGGGTGTATTTCTACAACATTAATAGAGTTTCATTTTGAGTATATATATACATTCCGGCCTCTATACTATATCTAAATATAAAATACATACATATACTAAGATCTTTGTTTGTATTTCACGCATTAATTATTCCACTTTCTTTTACTACATGGGAATGTGAATAGTTGCGGGACGAATCACATTACTACTATTAAAAACAATTTCGTTTACTAAATCAACTCGAACTCTAGTCTTTCACCGATTACCTATGGAGAAACAAACAGCCGGGCAACGGATCGTCAAGGGAATAGATAGTAAGATGTCTTCTAAAGTTATTATTATTACTACTACTATTACTGTCACTAGTATTTTAAACAATATATTTAAGAAAAACAAAAAAAAAATAATGAATTTAAGTTGACGCCATGTAAGAAAACTCTTGTAAAATCGCATGTTTTGGTAATCCTAAATATCCGCAACATCTTCACATTCATAAAGATAAATGTGATACTTTTTTTTGAATACCAACAAAAAAATGTGAACTACTTTTGAAGTAGCTACCATAAACATGTGATACTTTTAGCCATTTTTAGATGGAATATTTTAGAGTATATTTTAGTCATGAACATAAATGTGATATAATCATAAATATATTCTTTAACGGTGCTAAACATGATAAGTAGCACATCATAAGAAATGTGAGCAGTTGTGTGTTATGAGCATGATAAGATTTGCATCACCACAACAATATTCATGTGAGTATGGACATGTATATAAGATCTCAATTGGATACTAACCAAGTATCAATTTTTAGCTATCAATCTATATCCCATATTATCTTTTAAAAGTTGCTAGATAAATAACCTTTATCATGTGGTCCATGATCATGCGAACCCTTTGTTTGCTTCTTTTGCTTGTAGCTCGAGACTGTTATTTGGTTCGAGGATCAAGAGCTCTGAGATTGATCGATCTGCAACCATTGATCCCATGTCCCATCATGACCAAGTTATCAAACCAGCTCCATCACGTTTGTTGTCAACCGAAAACATTAACGAGATAGCTCCGTTACCTTTTCCACCAACCGAAAACGTTAACGAGCCTGCTCCTTCACGTTTGTCGACAATCGAAAACCTCAACGGTATAGCTCTGTTACCTTTTCCACCAACCAAAAACGTTAACGAGCTAGCCTGCTCCATCACGTTTATCGACAACCGAAAACCTCAACGGTATAGCTCCGTTACCTTTTGTTGTTCCTACTCCATCACGTTTATCGATAATCGAAGACATCAACAAGATAGATCCTTTACCTTTTCCTGTTCTGCCAACCGAAAGCATTAACGAATCTACTCCATCACATTTGTCGACAACCGAAAATATCAACCAGATTGTTCCGTTACCTTTTCCGCCGGCCGAAATGGTTAACGAGCCTGCTCAATCACATTTGTTGACAACCGAGAACATTAACGAGATAGCTCTGTTACCTTTTCAGCCAACCGAAAACGTTAACAAGCGTGCTCCGTCACGTTTGTCGACGACCGAAAACATCAACGATGAGATAGCTCCATTACCTTTTCCTTTTCCGCCAACCGAAAATGTTAATGAGTTTGCTCCACCAGGATTTATATAAACTTTTGTATTGTTTGTTTAGTCAATCCCCTACCAACTTATTTTAATTAAATAATGTTTTATTCAAATATATATTGGTTGTTTGATCTTTTGTGTAACTTTGATCCTCAAAACATAATGCGATGTAACATGATCACTACAACAAACGTGCCATTTTCCGACGGCAAAATCCGTGGAAATTCGTCGCAAAACGGTGTTTCCGACCCATTACCAACGAAACATGGTCCCCATAAAAGGGGTCTCACTTAATCTGTTTCCCATAGACGAACCAAATTTCCCAAGAATTTCCCACGGACTTTTGCGACATATCAATACACTAAAACGCAAGTATAATCCTTACACAAACATACTTAGTACTCATCACATATTATGTGGTACATTCACATGTGCATAGATGCACACATACCCAAAAGATAGACATACATATATACAAACACACATACGTACATACATACATGTATCATGCATGTGTGTATGCATGCATAAGAAAGGGTTTCTTTGATAGATCAAATGAGACTATAATAAGTTAAAGTGTTTTCCATTGTTATTAAAACACATAAAAATTTATAATAATAACTAGGAAATGTTAATAGTACATATATAGTTATACTTGTGATTATTATTTACAAAAAATAATTTTCTTTTCTATTTGTTTTTTTAAGAAATTTGGTCGGTATATTAATTAATGGAATAATGTATAATATGAAGTTAAAAAAATTGGAACAAAAAGTTTTTGGTTAACACAATTTGATATAAATCATGTTAGCATCTATATTTCCTTATAACATCATAGAAAACCCTTAAAAATAGCGAATAGATTTGTCATTAATACTTAAAATGAAATAAATGAAGTTAGAGGAAAAATTAAATTTTTATATAGCAATTATGTCATTTGGAAGAAGTCTTCTACACAGGGAAAGCCTGTTACGAGTAAGTGGAGAAACAAACTATATAATTTACTTTTTACATGAAACCTATTTTGTAACACCGAAAATCTCAATCCACATTTTTTTTAAATTCGCTGCGAAAGCATTCTAATAAAAAGATATACATAAACACCCATATATAATTACATACTGTTTACAAAACCACTGTATTAATTTTTTTACAAAAGATTTACAAATTATGGCTCGTATCTAATTAAAACATAATATTAGAGTGTTCGTCAAGTTTTCCTTCTCACAAAACCACACTTAATAAGCTGCACTTACCGATCGTGTAAAAACGGGTTAAAAGTGGGGAATTAGCATAAAGCTAAGTGAATGGGAGCTAAAGCACAACAACAAACAGCAACAATCAATATAAAAGCATGTAATCACATAAATCCGGAAGACCGACGGTTTGGCGTAGAACCTTTCAACCATTTATGGGCCAAGGCAAAGGTTTACCCATAGCCCTTTGCTACTTGGCACAGTTAAATCCCTTCCATTACAACACATGCATCGAAAGGTCAACAATTGCTCAGCCAATAGCAAACGAGCCTAGCCCAATTCCACGCATAGCTGACTTCCATCATATCACGATACTCGTTATCATACCACGAGCACGTATCGACCAAATAACACACAAGCATATATTTATCATCAATCAATCATCAGACTAAACAGTCTATCAATCATCAATCACATGCATCACATCAGTCATATCAATTATAACCTTTACCATCCATAAGTTAACATCCACTCACCTCGATTCTCAATCACACCGCTCAGTTATCTAATGTCACTAGTCTTTGAAGTTCCTGAGAACACAACACCAAAATCAGTCTTCGATTTATAAATATATATACATATATATATTTACATCAATCATAACCATAAACAACATGTTAGAATCACATATGAAGCAAACGTATAACATGCAACACGATCGAATCAGCAAACAAAAGTTTCCTTGCTGAAAATGCCCCGTCGCACCGCGACGTGTGAGTCGTACCAAGGCTAAGTCGGACCATCCAAAGTCGGACCACCCAAAGTCGGACCACTTCAAAGTCGGACCATCCAAGTTTCTTCAAAAAAGCTTCATAACTTCTTTAATGGAGTTTCAAGCTTTAAGTATCAAAACTCAACATATATATACAAAACTAATAAGAATCATGATAGAAACAATTACAAACCTTTGTTTTGTAAATTCTCACACTAATTCAAAACTTCAAAGATTCAAGTTTGTACTAGTTCTTGAGTTTTCTTCACAACACACATACATACACATATGGATAAGACTTCACAGTGAAGTCTTTTAACAACTAGGAGGCGGCAAACATTTAGATAATTACAATCACTAGTGTACTACCATGTTTACTAGAATACAGTAAATCCAACAAGTACTTATCCATAAATAATTAACATGCAGCGAGGTATTATCTACGACCCTCGTTCAAAAACGAATTCGTTTATTTCATAAACGCATGTGATATAAATCTTCATTTTAATCACATAATTTTAATAAATACGTAAACACGTAAATAATTAAAATCACTCACCACCAACCTGTTAACGACTAGCCCGAGTTTACGGATGTTACAAATCTCCCATCCTTAAGAGGATTCCGTCCTCGGAATCTCATTTCCTTCAAACAGACGATGGTAACGACTCTTCATATCCGCTTCTATGTCCCACGATTGTTAAATAAGAACTCAAAGTGTGCTTCCATTTAACTAATACCATTGGAATCTATTTCTTGCGAAGCTTTGTCAGTTTGCAATCTAAAAGTTCAACGGGTTCATCCACTAGTCTTTTCTTTGAATCAACTTTCAGCTCATGAATTGGGAGAATTTGATTTTCATCTTCCACCTTTCACTTACGCAAATAACAAACATTGAACGTGTCATGAACAGCGTAACCGTCTGTCGTGTACGAAAAGGACCAATGTAGCGGGGAGCTAACTTCATGCGTTTGCAAAAACGAATAATCCCTTTCCACGTTGAGACTTTAAGATAAACCAATTCACCCACCACAAAAAAAACAGGTCGACGACGTGGATCAACATACATTTTATGTCTATCTCTAGTAGCTTTCAATTTCTCTCGAGCGATAGCAACTTTATAAGATGACATATGAACAATCTCTCGACCCGCATACTATTTCTCACCTTCCTCTAACCAACATGTCGGAGTATGGCCGCCACCATGGTATAGCATCTAATAAGCAGGCATACCAATACTCGAATGATAGGAATTGTTATACGTGTGACGACCGCGATTTCCCAAAATTTACCACTTACAAAAACTTTGTCATATCTTCAGAAAACATGCAACGGAAGTCTTTGATGACAAAATACATCTTACCGAATGAAAATCACGTCATCACGTTTATAAACATAAACAATAAAACTACATAAGTTGTTTGATTAAACATAAACAAAATGTTATCATCTAAAACAGTATGCTACCCAATGTCCCTGTCTAAACAAAATGTTATCATCTAAGACAGTATGCTACCCAATGTCCCTGTCTCACAAAAGCAGTGTCTAGGTAACCTGCACGAGTACAAGACAAACAAGTGTTAGCTTAAAGCCTTGTGAGTCAATAGAGTTGCTAAAAAGATTCAATTAAAAACATATCATGGATTAGATGGTAATATCAAATAATAAATAATCTATTCCCGCCCATTCACATAGTTGACCAACCAATCATCTTTCATTTAACGCATAACGGTCAACTAATCATAACAAATTTACATATATCCACAAATCATAGCATATCATAATCGTCAATACATAAACTTTCATTATCATAATTCTTTAAATCGTAATCATCATTATCATCATTAATGGTCTAGGGTAAATATCTTAACCCAAGGTATAGACCCAGTTCACGAGTCACGTTATTACCCGTCTAAGAATCATTAGAGCGCGACTTCCACTAATTCTTAGACTGTAACATCTCTCGCTATCGCTACTCCGGCGACGTGGTATACAACGTATTCCCACAATGCCGTTCAGGTGAAGTAATAACGATGTTTTACCTCTTAGACCTCTTTACACCCACATGATATTTAATAAGGTACAACCTCTAGTACCAAACATCATTCCAGTGAGTATAAATACATCATCACGTTATCTTGTACTTGTCATGAACGCCCGGTAACTCACAAATGGCTAGCATTTTTCCTAGAAGGTTCAACCTACTAGGCATCATCAATAAGGATAGGACTACCCCCATCCGAAGGCCTCATAAATCATCAATGTGTTAAAACTCATAATTTCGTAAGTTATCAAAATGAAAACAATCGAGTACATCATCATTTTATTCTAAAATAATGTTTGCGTCCATTGGACCAAAACGTCAATAACACACGATGAATTCATAATCATAGCATACTCGTCAAACAATTTCATGACATATAATAATCACATGTATATCACGTATTTCTTGCACGAGTAATATATAAACACATATTAGCATCGTATAGTAAATCATTACTTTCAAAAATATATCATTTTTGTCTAGTACTCAGTTTTGAGAAATATTGAACTCACCTCGGTCCAGATAATGAAACACACGATCTCGAAACGACGAACACGCTCACGAATCGTCAAGAACGTGAACTCAAACGCCACAAATAACCTATGAAGGTCACTACATTAAAAACACGATCCAAATATCCAAAACAAGTCTAAACTAGCTTAATATACTTAGATATGTCAAATAACAACTTCCTACCAACGATCTACGCGTCGTGAACTTAGAAACTCCATAAAATCTTGCTAAATCGACATGCATGCGGATCAACAAGCTAAATAACCAAAATAGAAGCGTAAGACTAGTAAAATATACCTCTAGGGTTCACCCATGCGAAGCCTCGGTCAAAACTACGCCCGTAGCGGTGTTTCCGGTCTTCCGGAACTTCAAATATACGCACAAACGAGACCCGGTACTCACGTATGCTCACTAATCTCGGGTATGCTCGAAATTTTGGTAGAGTAACGACTTGGGGGAGGAGAATGTGAGAAATGACTGAAACATCAAGTCCTATATATAGAAGCTGGCGAACGCGTCACGTCGCGACAGACACTCTGCGCGCTAACCTGCCACACGTAATCTACTGACACATGCCAAGGACTGACCCACGTCACAATGACGCGTCGCGTCGCGATACTTTGACATGTCTCGTCGCGACGGATTATCTGGATTTCGAGTTTTTTCTTTTCTTTTCAACTTTTATCATTTTATTTAATAATAATAATATTCTTAATTATCATTATAAATAAATAAATTCCATAAATATTGTTTATTTCTCGATAAAATAATATTACAACATTTTTCTCGAATTTTCGTACGTTACAAACTTGGACTGTTTGAAGGATCGTGTAGACACTATCCGAATATGATATTCCAACCCTATGCCCGGGTTACACGAAATCCAGATTATGAGGATAATCCATCAAGAAATAGCTCGTATCAAGGAACTAATATGAGACCACGGACAAGGTATTTATACAGAATTTGAAATCTTCTAATTCACAGGATAAGATCGATCAATTTAATAATTAAATATCGATTATGTCCCATAATTAAAGGATGACAGTTGATGGTAATTATTCAATAATATTTCGAAAATAAACACACCCATAAATGAGCCATTGAGTCAAATCGAGATCAAACTCGTTTTTATAAAAATGTGGAAGTTGAAAACACACACACACGTACCTACAAGTTGAATAGGAGATGAAGTGAGAGAAAGTTGAAATGGGGTGTTTGAGTGGGATTTAAAGGCGAGAGGGGAGAATGAAATGGGTGTTTGGTTAGGATTAAAGAGTGTTTGGTTAAATTTTACCTATTATAGAAGGTATCGTGGTTAAATTAGAAGTTAGAAGAAACTTTAAGGTAAACTATTTAAAAAAAACTTTGAGAGTTAAACAGAAACCGAAGCAAAACATTAACAATTAAACAATTACAAACCTCATGTTAAATGTAGAATTCAACTCAGAAGTACACTTTATGATACCATATGTTTTAAATTTGATAGGATGTATGTTTTTCACCCTGTTCTAGAGTTTTTAAAAGATGAAAAGTGAAGGAAAGGAAAGTGAAGTGGAGGGAATGAAAAGAATTGATTTGTGCTCCTAAGTTGAAAGAAAGAAAAGGAAATTGAGGGGGACTTTCTTTCCTTCCTAAGCATCCCACTTTTGAGATGATACATACTAAGGGGCTGTTTGTTTGCTGCTAAATGGAACTATTTAGCGTTGAATGCTGAATCATTCAGCATTCAGCGTGTTTGATTGCTGCATCTGAATGAAGACTGTGCTGAATGAACCAGAAGAACACTGCTGAATCATTCTACCTTAAAGTACATTCTCAATCATTAAGCACAAAGTATTTTACCCTAATACTCCTTCTTTCACACATTGCCTTGTTAAACATTCATATATTATAATATAATATATCACTATTAAGGTTAAAAGGGTAATTTGCATCATTCAAATTGTTCATCCAAAACCTTTATCAAACATCATGTCACTTTCAAAAACAGATTCATATAAAATATTTGAATTATTCATACCACAAAATCTTGCTTAATCATTCAAATTTTACAAATAGTCCCTAAATAAAATAACTCCTCCTCCCTCTCTATTTTCTTTCCTTCCCTTCTTAAAAAAACTTAAAAACACATCAATTTAATTGTTTCTTTTTATTTTCTTTCCTTTCCAAGAATAACTCGAAAACATAGTGCTTGTGTTGAATATGAATCATATTGACGGGAGACCCATACTTAATACCATGATATGTTCATGAATGAAAGATGACAAGTAACTAATGAAATGTAACATGTTACAAATATAAGCTGATAATCGATAGTTTAAAATTATGGCATGACTTTATGTTTCCACTGTGGTACTATTTCTTTTAATTTATTCAATTTGGATGATAAATTCAATTAATACTTGAAAAATAAATTATTTAAAAGGGATAAAAAAATATTTTTAAGTAAATTACAAATTTCATCTCCATAGTTTTCACAAAATTTCAATTTTTGTCCTTTATTTTTAATAATTATATCGGTAGTTACCGTGGTTTGCATTTCGTTACAAAATTAGTCCTTCATACTATCTGATATTAACTTTTCTGTTAAAGGTCCCTCGTGGAGGTATTTTTGTCATTTTCATTTTTATCCTTGTTTACACATTTTAATAATTTATACTCTCAACAACTCTCTCTTCTTTCAAATAGAAAAAGAGCTCTAACTACTCTCTCTCTCTCTAAACATCTTGTCTAAAACTACCTCCGCCCATCGCCTACCAAACTGCCTCCAACCAACAAAGCTCCAGCCACCATCTCCGACCACCTTTCAAAGAAAATATAAGCTCTCTATCTAGAATCACCCCCTCTCTAGAATCTCTTTCCCACACTCTCTCTCACACAACACCCACCACCACCGGTAACCACAACAAGGCCATTGGTTTGTTCTTCACCTCCATGTCAATCTGTTCTCCGGTCCATCACTGTAGGAATAGCACCACACCACCACCATCATCGAAGGTTACACCACCACATCATCATGGTAGGAGTCGCACTACCACCACGGGAAGGAACCACCACCAGGAATCACATCACTACCATCAAAATGACACCACTCACCTTGACGCACAACCACCACCATCTTTATTGCCCTATTTTTCTTACAGCTGCTATTAACACCACCACTCATGGTCGCTACTGAAAATAGATTAGGGTTTTTTTATTTTGTTCATCTGATAAATCAAGTGAGTTTTTTAAATCTATTTAGGGCGGCTTTGAGTGGTGTTGTTGACGGTGGTTGTAACAGAGAGAGAGAGAGAGATGGTTTGAGTGGTGTGGCGGCGGTGGTCGGATGGTGGCAATGGTTGGTTCCGCCGGTGATGGTTGTTGGTTTTGATGGTGGCGGTGGTTTGAGTTGAAGGTGTTAGAGAAGAGTTTGAAAATATTAGAGTTTTGGTAATATGGTAATAATGATAGTGGCAAATGAGGGGGCCTTAATAGAAAAGCTAACGTAAACTCGTAACAAAATATAAAACATAAGAACAGTCAATATAATTTTAAAAATTAAAGGACGATAATTTATATTTTATACAAAACACAAAGACAAATTTTGTAATTTACTCAATATTTTATAAAAGAAAGAAAAAGTTAAAAGAGAGGCTAAAAATTAAAAGTGAGGCTTTCTTTTGTAAGTTGTAGACTAACAAACCATGACTCTCAAATTCTTCACTCTTGGCGTACTCCAATAGCCATCAAGTGGGACCAAAACGGCAAAACCCACTTCGCTACCTGCCCATATTCTGAGGCCCCACACCTTATAAATATCCACCTCACCACACACTCGAATAACCTCTCTCACGCCATTGGCAGCCCCGTATTTCCTAAACGGTGTCTTTTTCTCTCTCCCTTCAATAGCACCATCAAAATCGGAAGTAAATATCCTTTTCGGATTACAATAATCGCACCAAATTATTCAAGATAATGTCGATTTGTTTTTGAATTCCGACTAATCTGATCGAATATTCTCAACGATATTCTTCGCTAATGTGTATATACTTCGACTAATTCTTATAACATATAATTATTTCATCATTGACTGTTTATTATCTACTTTCTTCTGAAGATATGGCTGTGAGATCAAAGCGTGTCACTGGTCCTCTTGATGAACTGGTGAAGGATCGAATCATCGGCCGTGACAGGCCAGAACTGGTGTACGGTAGCAGCGGTAGCGAACACAGCGGCACCGCCAGTCAAATCGGCGATGAGTCATCGTCATCTCATTCGCTCTCTTATCTTCTTCATTGTTTTGATGAGCACCGTGAAGAAGACGAAAAGGAAGACGTGATCGACTGTGTTGAATTAGACGAAAGTAATTTGCAGGATAACGATCTGGATTCTGATTCTGATTTCGATCGTGTGGAAGCAATAAACGAAGAAATTGCATCGACATTGTGCAATCTAAATAATGACGGGTTCAGAAACTTCCTTCTCGCGAATGTCGTAAAATCTATGGAGTTTTTCCGATCTCGATCACCTAACAGGCAGATTCTCAACCGTAACGTAATGCTGTTACTTCAAAACCTCGGCTATAACGCCGCGATTTGCAAAACAAAGTGGGAGAGCTGCGGCGGACTTACAGCCGGTAATTACGAGTTCATCGACGTCGTCCGTGACGATTCCGGCGTTCGTTACCTCATTGACCTAAATTTCGCCGGAGAGTTCGAGATCGCCAGACAAACAAATCAGTTCAGACGGCTGTCAAGTAAACTACCGATGGTTTTCGTCGGGAAAAGTGCAGATTTTAAGGTGATCGTGAAATTGATAAGCGATGAAATAAGGCGATCACTAAAGAGCAGAGGATTACTCCTCCCTCCCTGGAGAAAAAATCGGTTCATGCAGAACAAGTGGTTAGGACCGTACCGTCGATCGGTGAATTATACTCTGGCAAACATCTCGTCGGATTTATCGTTTCCGGTAAACCAGTCGAAATTGGCCGTTAAATGTAGTATGATCGGATTTAGCGTCGTTAGCAGTGCTCCGTCATTCCCCGCGGCAACTCGTACAAGATAATTAAAAATATTTTATTAAATCTAGATATGCTACAATTTGGCTTTTTAAACAGCGACAACCAAGGGTAAATAATATTATCATTGTACGAGAAAATCTGGGGTTCAGTATATCATACTGCACCAAAACTGTACTAAAGTTTTTTAAAATTTTTTATTGCATTGTTAACAATCTCTGACTATATCTTGAATGTAATTTCAGAATGCGAAAAAACACTTTTCGATACATTTTAAGACTTTTGGTCGCGTAGCCCACATGAACTTCACATATTCGGTCTCAATTTTAACAAATAAATTGAAAATCGGTTCTTTTTCTGAATTAAAAAGATTGTTAATATTCATGCACATATTTTCCATCTTCTAATATAAACATTATTATAAAATATTAAACAATTCAATCTGGTAATTTAAATAAAAATTTTAATTATTAAATATGAACAATCTATTTTAATAAAAATTAAAAGTTCAATTTTGACTCTTCTGGATTAATTTGAATTTGAATATAATTTATTAGAGAGAAATTCTTATATATGTATGTCAAATATTACAAGAGTTACCTTGCAATCATAGATTGCAAGGAGTATATATAAGCAAGATCCTCATGGGCT
>JAUEJL010102446.1:0-13145 GCA_032274825.1 Drosophyllum lusitanicum
TTTAAATTAAATTAATAATTTTCTAAATAAAACAAATAAACAAGTAACACACATACCAAGACACGTCCTACTAGGCCGGTGGCTAGGGTGTTACAATAAGGTGTTAGTTAATATATATACTAGAAGGATGTTCATATAGTTTATACTTAATTCATAGTCCTAAGAGACTAATTTAGAATTTTGATCAATGACATTAATGGTCCAGATTGCATTTTTAAAATTTGGGCATAGTGAGATTTTCGTAATTCATACGTGATGTTTTTACAAATCACATATGACTGTATACTGAATCACCTGTAATTAAATATTAAAATTTTAGAACTATGTTTTTTAGATAAACTTTATTGAACACAACTCATATATACTATTAACTATTATGAGAAAAAAACATAATAAAGTTGAAAAGGAGAAGGAATAAAATCTTATATGGTTAATATACAACCCAGAATAATTGAACTTCAAAAAAAAAAAAATCATTCAAAAGTCAAGATTTCATTGGGTTCATGGCTAATCCCCACCCACTGCAATACGTATCTCATTTCCATATATCCTCGTTTTACACTTAAAATGTCAAAACATTATACCAATTGCCACTTACCACCTTCTTGACCAACCATTGGGCCATATGATACCTTTATGGTCACCAAAATGACTTTCTCCGCACATCGATAATTTTAGTTGAATACCGCTGTAACTCTTCTATTCCACCCTGCCAGCTGCCTACCACGTTAAAAACGTGTTCCCGCATGTAAATTGGCCGACCCCCGTCTATTAAGGGTAATACTATTTAAACCCTCTTAAATACAAGACATATCAAATCAGCCGGTTAGCATTTTTAATGCATGTCAAACACTCGTGTACATCATATCACAAGGTCAATTTTGACTAGCAAAAAAGTCTAAATAATCACAACCGTCTATTAATCTAGTTGTTCATCGAATCGAATTTCGAGTTTAATAATTTTTTACACAATTCAAAACTCGATTGAAGAACCAATATAAACTTTAAAATCGAGTCCAAAACCCATTTGAAAACCAAACAAACCAATTCAAACCGAATTATTTGAATTTTGTTATGTTCAAATTCAGTTTTTAAAAATCGCATCCAAATACTGAACACAACACAAAACATAAAAACACTCACAAACCTAAAAAGCACCCACAGACCCACACCATAAAAACCCAACATTCAGAGAATTTTTCTTGTATTGCGTGGCACCTTTCAACAATTGCAAGTCTGTAACAATGTATTCAGTATTTTAATTTAATTTAACATCCAAAAACGCACGGAGACTCGATGCCTTGTTTTGAAATAAAACCACCTCCTATCTACAAAAGTCAACATAATACAAAGACAAACTTCACATTCTCACAATTACAAATCTCAAAAGTCAAACTCAAGTGCCACCACTTCACATATATATACCACCATATGTATCCCTCTAAAAACATTCATCAAATTCATATTCACATATATCGAATATTTACTTTAACATCCACATACACAAGCAGCAGCAGCAGAATATGGAAGGATTGATACCATTTGTGTTACATGCCATGAAGAAACATAGGCTTCACAGCAGCTACCGCTCCCTCTCCGCCAGCTACCATCTTCTGGATGGGTCTCTAGCGGCAGAAGGTTCGTCACACCGCCGTACCTGGGCAGAGTTTCAGCCACCCACTGCTGAGCACTTGCAGCAAAGATCAGGTTTCAGTTATGAAACCCGATCAATGAACTTGAACAAAGATTCCACAACTTCAACTCTAAACACATTTCATCTTTCAAAGCTCAAGAGTAATTGATGCGGATGAAAGCAAAGATTTCAGTCATACTTTTGTAATTTGTATAATATGGTGGTTGTTTGATTGTACGGTTATGTACGAAAAGGTACATAATAAATAAACAGTTGAATATTAATCTCAAATGCATGCCGAGTTGAATGATCATAAACCAATGACAAAATACGACTATCTTAAACCAAACCATAAACTAAATTGACCCGTTTAAGATCATGGGTTCATGTAAACATAGTTTGAAATGCAGCCACAAATGTTAAACAGAAACAAATTATATGAACATTGACATAAATAAAATACTAAATATGGCTAAGAAGCAAGAAGGGCTTCTACCTTTGCAATCTGATCCTCTTCATTCTTTGAGGTTGGGCTCTTATTTGCATCATCATACAGATCATGCTTCCACTTCTCAACTCTCCCACCACTTTGCCATTGCCGCCCATTAAACCTATCCCTTCCCCTAAATGAACCACCAAATCCACCACCACCGCTGCCGCCACCATACCTGTCTCTTGATTGAAATTTCATCCTCTGCACATCAGTCCTATATGGGTCCCTTCCACCTGACAACCGCCTGTCAGGTCGGTCCACCGGTGGTTTCTCTAGTGGCTTTCCTCTTTCTTCCTTCCTTTCACTTCCTTCACCGTTAACTTGTGTTTTTGTAACTTCTGCTGCTGGATCATTAACTGGTAGTTTTGTCTCTCGAAATGAAGGTCTTTTTTTTGAAGGTTGCCTTGAATCTGGTTCCGCTTTGTGGGAGCCATCATTATTTGAGCTTCTGTTTGTAGCCCCCCGTCCAGTCTTTGAATCTTTCCACCACTCACGCTCTAAATAACAAAAAATGGGAGGAAAAGGATGGATTTTTCAAATATGTAAAATTTGGGTGTCATTTGAAATCAGAAAAAGGGAGCAAATCCTTTGAAACTCACCAGTAGTTTCCTTGTGTCTGAAGCTACGCCCAACTTGCCCAGCACGCTCATCATGCTGTTATAACATAAGCACACGCAAGCCCAACATGGTTATATATACAGGACCAACTGAAGGAAACGGAGGAACAAAATTCAACAGCAGCCCAGAGTAAATTGATTCACTAGCACCCATAAATAAAGATTAGGTTATGAAAGTTTATGTTTCTCCAAAGTGATAATTCATCATGCCATAAAAAGAACTTGAGTGAATTCACCATCATATACACATATCTAAAATGGAAGAGCATGCAAAAAAGATTTAAGGACCCTACAAAAATTTATTTCAAGAAAAACCTGAAAGTGAGATCGGGACCGAGGTACGTCAATATGATCGGAAGAATTCTTTGTTCCTTCATTGTATTCATTACTTTTCTTGTCAGATCCCTTGCTGATTGACACGGTTTCTTTCTTTATCACTTCAGGCTTTTTATCCCGGTCAATATGTTCAGCAGATTCCAAATTAAGTTTGCTGGTTGGGCGCTCTGTTCCTGTTTTTCCATCCCTTTTAAATCGCTTAGGACTGGCATGAAAGAGTAGTAAAACATGAACAAGGCTCCATCGAAATGAAAATGAGTTAGCATTATAAACGTAAATCAACTTGCAAATGATTTTTGCTTTCATTACTTCATCAAAATTAAAGAACCAGAAACCCTTATGACCTTGGATAAAGATCTCTACCTATATTGATGCTTGAATGAAGTGCAAAAGACTCGAGTTTATTTACAGAAAGTAAAGTTGAAATAGTTAGCTTACAGTTCATAATTATATTTGTATATCATTAAAAAATTCTCCCTGGTACAAGGATGTTTGAAAAATCAAGTGCACTACCCTCAGACCAACTACAGTCTACAGTCAATAGAAGTCGTTACATCTATTTTTCTATGATCGAGTGGTAGGATTAAGAGGAAATCCTAAATGCTCGTAATTGATGGTTACATGGATATTATCCTAAAGAGCCAAGCAAGAAACACTCATGTGCACTTCACACAACCACCTGTCATTCTGTCAATAGTAGTACATCCATAACACCTTACAGAAAAATGAACAAAAGGAAGGAAAAGGATAACTTGTAAAATCCTCCCTTTTTTATACAGTCTGTAACCAACAGCCCTTCAATAACTATCAACAGCCATTAGCATAGATGATACAATGTTCAGCGGAAACAAAAATTGTAGTTATAAACTCAAAGAAGATATTGTGCGGACAGACTTATTCAAAAACTTTCATGAATACAATAAATCTTTATTGTAACACTTCTTTACACATAGACTTTCATAAGCAAACCTTTAATCTTTATTAAGAAACTATATATTAAATACATTACCATTTATATCAATTATGGTAGCCATTTAAAGCAAAACATGACTTTTAGTGTATAAAAGAAGCATGTGAATGTTATTTCTATCATCAACTTCGCAATATTTTCGATACACACACATATAATATATATGTGTGTGTGTGTGCGCGCGCGTGTGTTTCTTATACACAGGTTGCACATTGATTTCAAATTCACCTGCTTTACTCATCCCCGTCATCACCAACACACCAGTAAACTTGAACCAAGAAGGCAAAAACAATGGCAGTGGTTATCCACAGACCACAAAGAAGCTTCATTATAAATTATTTCTGATGTGCAAATCACAGTTCTATACACGTCATTTATTAATCTCTTAGGAGACTTTGTAATAATGTTGCAATCCTTAAGATACCAACAATTCCTCACAGCCTTTCAGTGTAAAAAAAGATAAAGATGATGGGTAGCAAGGGATAACGATACTTGTGATGATGGGACATTGTGTCCTATAATAATTTTTCTAACAATTTTGGGTCAAGCACAAATTCATCATGTAGTTATTATCAAATGTAAAAAATGTTTGAACATCTAAGTGAATGTCAGAACTGGGAAGGTTCAAACTGTATAATTCTTTCTTTTGCATTACATTTAGCCATAATAACTTAAATGAATATTAATATGATTATTGTGTGTTCTTAATATTATAAGGGATGAACTTTCAACTCTCAACATTCATAATATCGTACCGGATGGACTTTCAACTCTCAGCATTCATAATATCGTGCAGGATAGACTTTCAACTCTGTCCATCAAACTCAGGTTTTCAAACTCTTAAACTTTCAACATGCTTTACATACACCGTCTATTTCAAAAGATAAAGGACCCACATTGTAGTTATGGATGTCAAATTGATTATCTATAAGTCCGAAACAGTGTAAAACTTCACTAGCAGAATTACAGGTTACATGTAAGTATGTAACCACATATCGGCTAATACAAGACAGACATTGTTGGTGTAGTTTGCAATTAAAATGAAAGATTGATGTCTAATACAAAAACCCTTCATTTTGTGAGCAAATCTAACCAGTAACCACAGATCAGGAAACATATGAAAAACACTCAACCGTAAGCACGCAATTTGATCTCTGGAATCACATTATGAAGAAAACAATTCATGAAAAATATTTAACAAACGATTTACCATTATTTGACTACAAGCAAACACGTCTCGTAGCCTAAAAACCATGAACTGACAACACGAATCACATTAACACAAATTTGAATCATAAAAGGCTAAATTTGATTCAGCATCTATTAATCCGGTGACGTACCAAAAAACAAACAGGAATAATGAAAGCATAACTCTTGAGAAATCCAGAAATATGTACAGTCATATCAGATAACGGCATAAGAGAAGGAGGCTGCAATAGATATTATACAGAAATATGATCGTACCTAGATTCTCGATCGAACCGAGAGCGATGATGTCTGGAATCGGAATCACGACGAGACATTTGTATAGGTTGTTAGAAGATTTGGCTATAACTCTTGAGAAATCCACACTAGGGTTCGGCAATAGGAGCTCCGCTATTTAGGACTAACGTAGCCTTCGTAGTCCATGGTCGAGTGAAAACTAAAAATGTGCTAACAAAGAAAATTTACGATCGACGGTGCTGGTGATTGTGTATTTTGTGTTCCCCAGGTAAACTAGGTAAATTAAGGAAGGAAAAAAAAATAAAAAAAGATAATAATTTTAATTTTTCGTATTTTTATATCAAAAAGAAACTAATGAATTTGAAGAGAAAAAAAAATAGGTTGTGTTTTTTAGTTGAAGATGAAGAAAATAAAAAAAAGATTTATTTTATATTAATACCCTTACTTTTTAAATTGTTTATTTTAATTAAAGATAATTTAGTCACTTATAAACATTTATAAAGATTTTCCTTTTTCTGAAAGTTTAGGAGAAAAAGTTAACCAAACTTTTCTTTCAAATTCTTTCTCTTCTTTTTTTAAAATAACTATGGAACACAAAACTTTTCTAGCATTATAAACAAATATAACATGTTTATAGTGTTATATAACGAAAAAAAGTAATCATAAATTCATATATAACTTGGTCATCTTTTTTTCGTAAAATCTCTTTATAATAAAATTTTTGAATTTTTTAGTTTAATTCGATTGTTATACGTGTTTACATAAATAACCACGAAAATAGGTAAATGTATCTTCTAAATAATTTAAATAAATAATTTTTAAATATATTTAAGTGTTAACAAACTAAATATATCACATAAAAGTGACATTTGAGAAAATAACTCATTCGTAAACCATTTAAGAAAATAAAAAAGAATGATTGATAATTACATCAATATACTTACAAAGTTTTAAAATTACGTTAATATCCTTTTAAAATCTCTAAACTTTTGTATATATCCAATTTATTTATTTTATCATATTTAAACAAATTAAATATTAAAAAAATATTATCTGCAAATTGATGTATTGTGAACGTACTAAACTGCCCCTCCCCACAAACAAAAGATCCAATGTTTCGTCTCGATTGTCTTTTCTTTCTTAACCTCCGATCATTATTTTTTTCCGTTGTTCTTCCCGATTGTTTCTTGTATTTTTTTTTACCCAAATTGAGTAGCACATTTTTCATGTTTCTTCCTCGTTATTTTCTTCCCCACAAACACCATAGTATTTACAACAAATATTTAAAAATTTTCAAAGCTCATTCCCTAAAGAACAAAAGAGTCAGAGTGTTGAACAGACTTTGAAGATGAGGGCAATTTAGTAAGTTCACATATAGATAAATTTGCGGATAATATTTTTTAATATTTAACTTGTTGAAATATGATAATTGGATATTTATGAGAGTTTAAAGAGTTTGAGAGGATATTGATATAATTTTAAACTTTGAAAGGATATTGATGTAATTATCAATTTTTATAAAAATATACATGAAATTATACCTTAAACGGAACTTGTTGAAACTTTTTCTAGCTTGTAGTTTTTTATTTTGAAAAAAATAAGTTTGTAGTGTTGTTCGGATGAAAAAGTTTAAATATTTTTTAAACAATAAGATCTAAAATAAAATGCTTTTGAAATCATCATTTAAAAATGAGTTATTTCATAAATTAATAACCAGGTTTCAATTTTGTTCGAATTAGATCATTCATACTTTCTAGTCACCTAAGATAGTAAATAAGTTTTAAAAGTGTATAATTATTATGAAATTTACTTTTTTTATAGGTTACCAGATAGACTTAGTTTATTTATCATTTAAACCCTAAAATCATGGTCAACGGTTCAAATCACCATCAATTCATTTTGATTTAGGGTTTCTACGATTCTAATACCTTCTCGTTTTTGGTTAGTGTGATTCTTTTATGATTTTGATCTTGATTCATTCCTGTACAATAGGTTAAGATGGCTCTGACCACCACCGATTCCTTATTTGAGGGTTTTTTTAACTTTAAATGTATTTGAATATGGAAGAACGGAGACTGAGAGAGAGGGCAGAGAGAGAGAGAGAGGGAGGGAGAAGAGATTATTTTATTTTTTTTACTTTCTAAAGTTTAAATATTCATAAACTGTTTTAAAATTATTTATAAGTTAAAGAAAATGAATAAATAAATGGTAAGATTTTGGACTTTTTAATATAAGTAGGGACCAAAACTTTAAAAGGTTTGGTCATTTAAAGACCAAATTTGTAAAACCGAAAATTAGAGAGTAAGGGGCTGTTTGTTAAAACAGAATGATTAAGCACTAAATGATTTTGTGGTCTGAATAATTCAAAGGCTCTGAATGAATCTGCTTCTGAATGTGACATGCTGTTTGATAAAGGTTCTGAATGAATAATCTAAATGATGCAAATTATCATTTCAACCTTAATAGTGATATTTTATATTATAAGATATGATTGTTTAACAAGACAACGTGTGAAAGAAGAAGTATTAGAGTAAAATACTTGGTGCTTAATGATTCAGAATGTACATTAAGGTAGATAATTCAGCAGCATTATGCTGAATCATTCAGCACAGTCTTCATTCAGAGGCAGCAATCAAACACATTGAATGCTGAATGATTCAGCATTCAGTGCTGAATGATTCTATTAAGCAGCAAACAAACAGCCCCTAAGATCGTAAAAACCATCAAACCAGGGGAAATAAAAATGTAATTAATTTTAGAAACAATTTGGTAAAGTATGATGATCAAAATTTGCCATATTTTCCTATTAATAGCTAGAAATCTATTAAATTGTTACAATAAGACAAATTTAACATGTTAATTCATATATGAAGTTCTAAATTGATTGTAATGACTATTTGCCTCTTAGAACATCAGCATCCATCTTACACTTTTCCATTAACATGTCAACGTCACATCACTTTTTCCTATGATCCTAGTTTATCCCACAAACCTCACATTCATCATACCCCACGTTTTTTATTTAGAAATAAATTATAAAATGAAGAGAGGGGAGAGGGGATAGAGGAGAGAGATAGAGAGAACAAATATGGAGAGAGTGTGTGACAGGTAACACACAAACCTCAACCTCCTAGCTTTAGGGGTGCGATGGTGTTGGTGGTGAACCCACGTCAATGCCATACCACACGGATGTGATGGTTAAAAAAATGCAAATCTAGTAATTGTATAAAACAACCTCGAAAAAATGTCAAATTAGTTCAAATGTTTAAACATTTTCAACTAATTGAATTGATCATTTTTATGAAGACGACAACACTTAGAATAATATATACTTGTTTTTACGGAATGAGATGATTTGTACATAACACATTTTGATCATACAAAAATAAAAAGTGTATATTTTGACTATAATACTCTTGAACACGTGGTTGTGAAAAATAGTTAGTGGGTTTGTAGGGGTAAAGATTGTTGTATATGGTAAAAAAATGTTGTGTACAAATCATCTCTTTTATGAATCTGAAGGTTTATTAGTGGTGAATCTTGTACACCATTTCAAGAGAAGACGTTCAACATCAGCATCCATACGCGTGCCGACACCACCCCATACCAACATGTGTGCAAGATCTGCCATCGAGGAGCCTGTCACCTCATAAACTGTTTCAAACCCAATTCTTCTATAAAACTTCACAAGCTGCAGCAGCCAAACAATACCATTCGTCAAATCATGACATTTTTACTTGATAAACAGTTATAAAGGTGAAATAATGTATGCAGTTAGTTGTATTCCCTATAATGTTGACATACTCATACAGTTGTTATTGCTAGCGGTATATATATAATTAAACTATGTAGTGTTTGTGAGCTAGTGTAAGTGTGACAACACCCATTGTGGGTGCTAGGGGAGCTAATAGAATCATATATCTTGTCTTTGTTAAATTAATCATATTGTTACTTCTAAAATATTTGAAAAGCATTATAACACGTGCAACAATATGCTACGCAACTACGAATAAACGTACCTTTCCACGTGTCTATGTCTAGACTCTAGACTAAATTTTATATCATCACATTGTTGTTGAGAGAGAGACAAGAAATAAAGATACAAGGATTCATTAAAGTTTCATATTAGCGTTTCTTTTATATCTTTATAAACCCTAACTCATCTGTACAATTGGGAGTTGTAATCTTATACTAAATTCTAATCTACATAATTTTGTACTAACCTTGGTATGGTAAAGATCGGAATCATTAATGGCAAGCAACTCGGCAGTTTTGCAGCCACAATCATATCCGTATCGGATCATAACTGCTCCAATAAACAACCCGATTCCAAATATGGATCTATCCATCCCCAATGTTTCTCGGGTCAGCCTAATTGAATCCAAATGAAGAATCTTGCCTTTCTTCCACCATACACGTATCATTCCTTCTGCTTTCCCCAACACCTTGTTCGTTTCAGAGCTCTTTGCCGTGATTCTGAAAAAGGGTCCCGCTGTTTGCAGCTGCAGCTCAAGGTTTTGTGCTTTCGAAGATTCCAGAATATCAGACATGGTGGGTTTTTCGATGATTTTGCTCTCATTTTCTGATGATTTTATGCGGGTTTTGAGTTTGATTTGTTGCGATGATGAAATCGGGGGTTCGGAATGGCTTAATGAAGATGCGATGAAGGAATTGGGAATTGGAGTCGAATTCATGATGAAGCAAGCTAGGATAAGTATGACCAACTGAAAAATGAAAACACGCCACAATTAAACAGAGGTGTGTTGTTCCAAAAATAAAAATATTAAACTACAAAAATCCCCTTTGACTGCATTTATTTGCAAGTTAAATTGCGAAATATATATCTTTTGTTATATTTTTGGTTTAATAGTATAGAAACCTCATGTTGCAAATAGGACTAACCTGAATAAGCTAAATAGAGTTGGGTTTAATAGGGTCTGTTAGACTTAATCGGATTAACCCGACAAACCCAAAATACATTTGGGTTCTGGTTCTGGTTGCTCTGTATGATTTTTCGAGTTCGGTTAACCCGGAAAAGCGTATTAAAATCAATTTCAACTTTCAAACCTATGAATTACAGAAGCCCCAAAGCTCATAATTGACACTTGTGTTGCATAAAAGCAGGACCAGCCCAAATATTTTGAAAGCCTGGAACAAAAGTAGAAACTAGAAAGGGGCCCTAAACCAAACACTACGGTCCAAACTATAATATTATTATACAAATAATTGAAGAGTTTGGTCCAAACTATAGTTCTATAAATCAAACATGTGAAGTTTAGTCAATAAGACAATTATCCATAAACCAAACACTTAGGTCCAAACTACAGTTATATAAACCATAAACCAAACACTCGGATTGAACAAGGCAATTGTCCATAAATCAAACATCTAAGCAGTTTAACCAAGTAAGTAGCACACTAGCAACTAAAATTCAATTGGTGTAGCTTTCATTTAGCTTACAGACACTGCTTCATGCTTTATATAGTTTATACACTATAACACTAGTGCAGAGAAATCAAAGTCACGAGAATTGGCATTGACTCTTCTGTTTGGCAGCACAAACAGGAAATTCAACATAGAAATGGGTATTCTTTGTTCAAAAATCTGAAATGGGTATGTTCTTCATTTAAAATGGGTATGTTCTTTGTCTAAAATGGGTATACTTGTTCAATTACTTTGGTCAAAAATCTGAAATCAAATACTTGTACATTTGTACAACAAGAGCAAATAATTAAGCAGAACAATCATGAAATCATGAAGCAGATACTCAAATGAATACAAGAATGCACATAGTCACGTATAAAATAACCAACCATTTTTCTAAAACCCAAACATAATTAGAACACATAACCTGATACAACTTCAGAACAAAGGCATACGAAAAACGAAGGCTAGCAGAGATGGAGAGAGAGAGAGAGATACGGAGAAGAAAGAACCGAGAGGAGACGCCGGTAAGGCTGTAGACACGGCGAGGGACGAAGAAACACATACCTTTCCGGTCGGAGACGGTGGAGGGAGACGAAGCCCTAGAACGGCGGCGGTATACGGCGGCTGTACAAACGGAGAAGCCCTAGCAGCGGCGATATCCGGCGGCTGTACAAACGGAGAAGCCCTAGCAGAGGCGATATCCGGCGGCTGTACACGGTGGTAGTCGGAGACGGGAGTGACGAGGCTAGTCGGAGACGGGAGACAGAGCAACGTTGAGACAAAGCTGAGAAATCAAGGAGATGGACCGAGGTTAGATAACAGTGACGGAGCAAGGTTTTCTCCCCTTTCCTTTTTAACTTATGAGTTTATTAATAAAAAAATAGAATAATTTCGTATATATTCTTTCAAACTTTAATATTACGTATATATCCTTCTAAAACCTCTAAACTCTCGTATATATCCAAATACATATTTTATTATTATTTAATCTAATTAAAATTCACTAATTACTATAGACTGATATATTCATTAATCTATTTACTAAATTGCCCTTGTATGAAGTACGATTAATATTCTGCACTTTGTTTTTCAATCTCCGACCCTTTGCTGCTAAGAATTGTCTTCATTTAGGGTAATACTCTTTCATTTTCAGTGCATTTTATTTCCTCAAGTCATCGTTCTTTATTGAACGAAATTGAGCGTTTCAAAGCAACAGTGTTCCGGATAGTTGATTACATTAATTTGAATTCTAAAAAAAGTTAAATCTCCTAAGCACCCAAAACAATTGCCTACAAGCCAAAAAAGTATTTTTCTAGGAATCGTAATTGGGGTTCTTACACTAACATCAGATAGTCAACTGCTATTGAGATTATGATATTGTGTAAATAATCCTGGGATCTTCTTCTATTGCTCGTCGAAAAATATTAGCTATCCGAAACACTATTGCTTCAAAACGCTCAATTTCGTTATATGAATAACAATAAACAACAATGATTTAAAAGATAATCAAATTCCAAGAATAAGTGAGGTTAAGTAAGAGGATCAAAATGCATATTTTTGTGGGAAACTTGTAAGCAAATTGAATTACTTGAGGAAATAAAATGCAATGAAAATAAAAGAGTATTACCCTAAATGGAGACTGTTGACTTCATGGCAATTTAGTAAATATATAAATGTATATCAGATTATAGTAATAAGAGAATTTTAAATAGATTAAATAATAATAAATTATGTATTTGGATATATATGAGAGTTTAGAGGTTTTAGGAGGACATCTACATAATATTGAAGTTTGAAAGGATATATACGTAATAATAAAAGTTTAGAAGGATATATACGAAATTATCCCTAAAAAATGTTTGGATTAATTTATGATTTATAAGCTAATAAACTACTTTTAAAAAAGTGTTTGGCTTAGCTTATCTATATCTATACTAATATATAAAGCATTTAACACTTTCTCTTCTAAAAGAATCTCTTAAATTTTAAGTAAATTGAAATTACTAACTTACCCCTTATTTAAACCTAAAATGAAACTATAAACTATTTAATAAATTTAGTTAGATTCTTAAAAACTATTTTAATAACTACACCTTCCATAAGAAATAATGTTAAAAAATGTCAAGTCCATGCAAATTAAATTTCAACTTATAAGATATTAAACAAATTATAAATTAAATAAAAAACCTCCATAAAAATATTATTTTAAATATTCTATCATATAAC
>JAUEJL010102457.1:0-13139 GCA_032274825.1 Drosophyllum lusitanicum
TTCAAACTTGGGAACGTAAAAAACTAAAACTATTATCATTTCTTTTCTTTTCTTTTCTCTCCTTAATTTTCTTTTCTGTTCTTTTCTTTTGTATCTAAAATTCGGGAACACATCGAAAAAGTTCAGGGTATTTAGGGGAGAGGGGGGAAGATTTATGGGTTTGGTTTTTACCACTTATATATATATATATATATATATATATTACAGATAAAGGTTTAACACAAAAAATTAAAATTTTTTGGCACACAGAGTGACAACTTTGTGAAAAATATATTCATTCTTTTTACCATTTTTTTAACGGAATCTTTCTACCACTTAATTAATTATTTTAAATGGTAGATGATTTGTATAAAAAAAACTTTTTGTCATACACAACAAAAGACGTATGTTTGAACTAACATACTTTTGAACATGTGGTTAAGACAAATAGTTGGTGAGTTTGTAGCGGTAAAAAAGTCATAGTTATTATGTGTGATAAAAATTGTTTTATATATATTCTCTCTCTTTTTTAAAGCTTCCGACACTTGTTTGGGTTTTTCAGGGAAAAGATTTATGGTTTTTCGCTTTTATCTCATTTTTATTTCTGGGCTTATGCAAATTGCAATCTTGTGGCCCAAAAGGTGCCACAAGAACATTTATACATGCTAGATTGCGGAATTTGATCAATTCAATACTTTAAAATTTATAAACTAATTCCCTAAAATGTATTTTTATTAAATTGGAATAGTCCCTAGTTTTTATGTCTTATTAATACATTCATAAATTGGGTAAGTTTATTTGTCTTATTAAATATAAAGAAATAAACTTTAAGAAGAACAACTTTTGATAAACTAAGGTATGATATTTGAATTTCCAACATAAATACAAAAATATATTAACATACTTTGTTCCAAAGGTGAATTCAATAACTTAAACTCTTGTGATGCAGGTACTTACAAACCATGGCAAGCTCGATACCCTTTCATCCGAAGGTCGAGCTCGTTCTCATCACCATCATCATCTTCATCCAACGGTGGAGGAAAGGGGTATGACTACATTGTTGTAGGAGGTGGCACAGCAGGGTGTCCATTGGCAGCCACATTGTCCCAAAACTACAAAGTGTTATTACTTGAAAGGGGTGGTGTCCCATTTTCAAATATAAATGTGTCCATGTTGGTAAATTTCCATCTTACACTTGCAGACACTTCTGATACTTCTGCATCACAATACTTTGTGTCAAATGATGGAGTGTACAATGCAAGAGGTAGGGTTTTGGGAGGTGGTACTTCCATCAATGCAGGGTTTTACACTCGAGCAAGCGCAAGGTACAACTATAACTATGACTATTTACTCATAACTATGTCATAGGCTAAAAATCTGATATAAACATATAGCAATCATGCATTTCACAACTACCGGTGCTCTCTACCATGTTTGATAATAATTCCAAAAATAACGATTGTTTCATCATTGGTAGAAGGACACCACAATTTTAAATTTATATTCAGCTAACTTTCATCATTGGGCTTGGCCTAAGCATGAATATAGACATTTTTCTTTTGAGTAATAATTTAATAAAAATGTCTAAAAATGTATAACTTTTGTAAGCACATGCTATAAACACATAAATTATTTTCCTTTAAATTAAATTAAACTAAAAAAAGGTTAAATATATAACCACATCCATAAAGTATCACTCCCTCTGTCAAAATTTATTCTACAAACAAAAACGAAAACGATATGTAATTAATGTAATATTTGTTAACAAATTAAAATTTATAGCTTTACATTTAAGATATTATTGATTCCCAAAAGTTATAGTAATATTATTTAAAAATATTAGAAGTAAAATAAGAAAAATAATAAATTATATCGATCTTTTTTGAAACAAACAATTATTTTATAATAAAATAACAAGATAAAGAATAATTTTGGAACAAAGAAAAAATTAGTTATTAACTACTTAAAAAACGAATTTAATTAGCCTATAAATGAATAATTACTTAATTGTAGTCCTCTAGTTTTTCCATAAATAATAGCTTCTTATTGATGAGATGTAATTATATATGAAATTTCAAAATATTCTTTGAATTTTCCTTTTTGGTTCTATTGCAAAGAGAAATATATGACATTATAACATTTTTATTAGGTATCTTTAGCCATCCTTTATTATATATTTTCTTCATTATTATAAAGTTCATCATTGAAATTTATTTAGGGGTATAGTTACTCAAGTTCAACATTTCCTTCATCTATTATTTTTTTTTAACATATAATCATTCATGTTTCAGTTTATCAGCTTTAGACTGAACGTCGACTTTTTACAACTTATCTTCTCTAGATATTTTCTTAGATGATATTTCCGGTGATCATGTTTGACTTTGTTTAACAACTTTAATGGTTTTCTGTAGTGATTTTAACATTTTTTTGAACTAGATTTTTCAAGTAAATAAATTCAGACAACTATAATAAGTTTTCTGATGAATTTTGAGTGGGAGTTATCATTTTTTGACGGTTTTTAGAACAGAAAATATTTTAATGTTCTCCTAGTTGATTTAACCTTTAAGCATAGTCTTATGCATCTCTCTAATCTATCATCCCCTTTAGCCTAAACACTTCTTAGCAGTGGAGCTTTAGTATATTAAAACAAGTTTACTAGCAACCATAAGTTACATACATACTATAATGATATGTATATGCCCTAATTGTCTCTCTCCCTTTAATTTGTACGTTTAGATCCTCTAATTTGTCTTGGAGTCAAGTTAAATTCGAGATGTTACGGTTTATGAAAATAAGACTCCAAAATTACCATGTGTTGTCAAGACTCTCCCCAACCCCACCCCACCCCACCCCACCCCACCCCTCACCTCCTCCCCCTCCCCCCAAAAAAATTATATTTTATGTAAGGTGGTGGGTAGGTGATGAGAAAACACATGAGACATTAACATGGACATGTGAGACAAGGATTATATATACATTTATTTTGGACCCATTCACTTCAATGTTGTTTAACACAATTGTTTTATTTTCCTTTTTTACCTTCTTACTTTAAAAGTTTCTCAAATTAACTTTTTGTTAATTTTAGGAGAAGTAGAATTTTTTTTTTTTTTTTTGGTAAATCTTTGAAATCGATAGTTTTCTAACTTCTAAAGTCTAGTGTATATCAAACATGCCAAAAAGATTATACGTACACGCTTTGATCAAGCCAAAGTTATCAAATATAAACACCACCCAATGTTAGAAATATACCTTAAAAGTTATAAGAAAAATTACAATCTTGTATGAATAATACATAAGTTATAAGGAATTTTTTATGTTTCTATCGGTTTATAGTTCTATCGAATACAAAAACAGGGATGGGAAATATATTATATATATTGGTATATAAACTTTGTAATTGTGTAATTTGTGCAGTTATATTAAGAGAGTAGGATGGGATGCAAAATTAGTCAATGAATCATACCCATGGGTGGAGAAGCAAATTGTTCACGAGCCCATGTTCGAACCATGGCAAAGAGCAGTTCGCGACGGTCTATTAGAAGTCGGGATTTCGCCCTATAACGGGTTCACATACGACCATTTGTATGGTACAAAGGTTGGTGGGACCATTTTTGACAAGCACGATCGCCGACATACTGCTGCCGAGCTATTAGCCTCTGCAAACCCTCGAAATATCGACGTCTTGATTCACGCAAGAGCTCAAAAGATCATTTTTGACACAAACGGTACGCTAACATAAATAATTTTAGGAAAATAATCGTGATGTTAACATAATATATAACTATATCGGTTTCTTTTAATCAGTTTGAGTTAGGTGATGTTTAAATCACGGGCCATTTTACAAGAATAATTATTTATTTAGAATAAATAATGACGTGTTTTTATATTTCTTGAATGAAGGGAAGAAACCGAGGGCAGTAGGAGTGGTTTTTAAGGATGAAAACGGGGTTCAACATGAGGCTTTTATTTCTAGGAGGCAAGGAAGTGAGGTAATCGTGACATGTGGGGCCATTGGGAGCCCACAAATGCTATTGCTTAGCGGAATAGGACCAAAAGCTGATCTAGAGAAACTGAACATTTCGGTCGTGCACGACAACAAATTCGTCGGGAAAGATATGTCGGATAATCCCATGAACGCAATTTACGTTCCTTTTAATAAACCCGTCAAACAGTCACTAATTGAAACCGTCGGGATTACTAAATTAGGAGTGTACATTGAAGCTAGTAGCGGTTTTGGTCAATCCAAGGACAGTATTAGTTGCCACCATGGTATCACTTCGGCTGAGGTTAGTGCTATGAACTTAATTATAGTGGTAGACGACGATATTTTTAATTTGTGATGATTAACTTCAATATGTACTACTTTTTACAGATTGGACAACTTTCAGTGTTACCTCCAAAACAAAGAACACATGAGGCGATCGAATCATACAAAAGAAACAAGAAGGATATCCCATATGAAGCATTTCATGGAGGTTTTATTTTGTCAAAGATTGCTTTTCCGAAGTCGAAAGGCGAGCTCAAACTGATCAACACAAATGCGGATGACAATCCTTCTGTCGTATTTAACTACTTTAGTCACATTGAAGATTTAAAAGGGTGTGTTAATGGGATACGGGTTATGGAGAAACTCGTGAGGTCTAAACATTTTCTTAATTTCACTCAATATGACAGTAAAACCGTTGACAAGTTACTTAACATGAGCATTACTGCTAATGTTAATTTGATACCTAGACACACCAATGATACAGAATCACTTGAACAATTTTGTAAAGACACGGTGATCACCATATGGCATTACCATGGCGGGTGCCATGTCGGTCAGGTGGTGAACAGAGATTACGAGGTTATGGGTGTGCACAGACTTCGAGTTATTGACGGGTCCACTTTTAAGGAATCACCAGGCACTAATCCTCAAGCAACAGTTATGATGATGGGAAGGTATTGTACGATTTTATTGATAATATAGTACATTTTTTTTTACATTTACAAGAAATATCTGTACATTGTGTATGAAAATGTGTGTTACTAATTAACCGGTTGATATGTTGCAATGTAGGTATATGGGAGTGAAGATTTTAAGAGAAAGGTTAGCTAAAGCAAAAGGATTGCAAAGATGAAGTAGAGCGGTTTTGGGTGGTAATTGTGACGGGTGTTTATTTTTACAAGATTAAGGTAGAAATTCTTGTCAAGTAATACGTTTCAAGCATTTGGTTTGACGGTTAATGTTGCTAGCATTCTTAGCGAGCTAATATGTATGTTTAAACAACTTAAAGCTTGCTCATTTCCTCATGTATTTAATTTGTTGTAGTGCTTCTTATGTTTGGAATATATATGTTTCTTGGTTTCCATTTAATTTATTTTTTAAAATTTTTATGTGGAAATGCTCGTTGTTTGTACATGCCTAATTATCAAAGAATGCTTTACTTTGAAGTTTGACCTCTTATTGAAGTAACGAAACTCTCAAACGTCAAAAACTTTTAAAACATTTTTTTATATTAACCATGTCCAATAAATTAACGACATAATTGATATGGCTATCACAAATACTAGAGCTTAAGACCGGATGAAACATATGAACAAATCACTTCGTACATAAAAAGATAGGAAAAATTGATTGGGGCAAAACATAGACTTATATTGTGTCCCCAATTTAACAAGGAAAGAAATTGAGATGAGAGAAAAGAAAAATATAAGGAAAAAGATTCTACAATTGTGTTTTTTTAACAAACTTTTCCGTGTTTAATATGATTAAATAGGGTTTCATGTTTGAATAACATTATTTACAAATTATTATATATTTTATCAAAAAGCTTATAGCCGGTATTATTTGGGTATACTGAAAATGTGTTTTCATAGTTATAAGTTTTAATCGACTATAGCCGTTCAAAAAGTATATATATATATATATATATATATATATACATTTTACATACTTTTGGCCAAGTTCTGGAACCAAAAGATGTAGCTCCACATCTATCGCGTTAATGGTGGGTGAATTGGCGATTATTGTAAACTGTTCTAAACTATAAGGTTAAATACATAAATTACTTATGTCAGAACTCAAAAGTGGCATTCATGGAAGTCAACTCTATGAGCCAATCAATATTTTTTAAAGGATACTGTACAAGTGTACAGGTATTGGTAAATGTAAGATACTCTTCACACTTATATAATTAAGTAATTAAATGAATAAAATATTTAAGTTTAACAAAATTTAGTTAATTAAAATGTATTCAACTTGTGATATTTTGTTATTATGTATATTAGACTTTAAAATTTTCTATTTTGCGTATCAAACATTTAACGACATATATTAAACCTTTTATTATATGTAATTCAGTAATTTTTATTTTTAATCTATTCTCTTGAATTAAATATATGTCTTAAATTATGTATATCGTAAAGTTTATAAACTTTTAATAGTAAGAAATTATTAATAACAAGTTTAAAAAAAATATTATAACTGTACTTCTAATTGAAATTCAAACAATCAACAAAAATAAATAGAGCTTTCAAGAAGACGAACTGCAACTCCATGGCAGATAAAATCTTCCCGGCCACCAAGCCAGCTACCGTCAAGACCACCACCTCCGCCGCCAATCACCCATCCGCCACCACAAAACCTCAACTTTACAATGCTGCTCGCCCAGTCTACCGCTCCCATCCCCACCGCAACCGCCGTAGCTGCTACTGCTACTGCTGTCTCTGGATCATCTTCATCCTCCTCCTCCTAATCATTATCTCCGCCATTGCTGCCGCCGTATTATTCCTCCTTTACCGACCGCACCGTCCTTCCTTCTCTGTCTCCGCCGTCCAAACCTCTCAGTTAAATCTCACATCGTCTAATCAACTCACCACCAGATTCAATTTCAATCTCACCGTCGTTGCTCGTAATCCAAACAAGAAGATCGTGATTTACTACGACCCGGTTTCGGTGTTAGTTCGTTCGAAGGGGATGGTTGTCGGTGACGGTTCGATTCCGGCGTTTGTGGCGGCGAAGAAGAGTACATCGGCGTTGAAGGCGGTTGTAAGAGGAGAAATTGCGGGTCTAAATGCCGATTTGAAGTCAGATCTGAAGCAGAACAAGGGTTTGCTGCTGAAGATTGAGATAAATGCGAAGGTGAAGGTGAAGATTGCAAGTTATAAGAGCAAGAAAGCTCATATTAGGGTGGTTTGTAATGGAGTTCAGGCGGCCGGCGGATCAGCGACGGTTAGTAAGACGAAATGCGAGGTTGATCTGAGAATCAAGATATGGAAATGGACTCTTTAGGATACGAGTTTTAACTAATTTTTTTAAACAGTATTTTAGTTAGATTATAGCTCAGTAAAAGCGTAAAACATCGCAATTTTTTCTATGAAAGAATAACATTCGTGTTACATATGATTCGGTTCTTGGTTCTAGCTAGATATTGGATTAATCGGGTATCTAAGTATGAAAAAAGCATCGGCTTATAGATTTGATTAATGGTTATTTAGGTTTCAGTTTTACCTGGTTTGGAAATTTGTTTGCATAGACTACAAATATTACCCCTGAAACCCGAACTGACTGTCCTGAATTAACCCAAACCCAGTTTAATAAGTTGAGTTATTTGAGTAACGATTATTTTGTATACCTCTAATTAAAAAAATATTCAAAAGACTTGGTGACATAAGGGAAAAGTTTTGAGTCAGGTTTATCATCTTGTTTGTATTTAAGCAATCCTAAACTAGTAGTAAAAACTAAAAAATGTTTAATATAGTTTATACTTAATTCATAGTCTTAAAAGACTAATTTTAGTCTTTGGATCAATGATCCAGATTGCATTTTAAAATTTTGGTTCGTAATTCATATGTGATGATTTTACAAATCATATGTGATTGTATACTCAATCATCTATGATTAAATATTAAAATTTTACAACTATATTTTTTAAATTGACTTTATTAAACACAACTCAGTAAAAAATATATAAATAGTTATTTGGTCTTTGTTTTCGAATATTCAAATTTTAGTTAGATTGTGCGCAAACTCAATTTTAATTATGTAATCTCAACCCGACATATATAAGTTTATTTTACGTGTCAAATAATTTGAGGGGCTAATCAGGTTGTATAATAGATTGATGGGTTAGATTGTAAAATGTTTTTCATTCTTTATTTGAACTTTTTTTTATATAATAATTCAACTTGACCACGTGTCATTTATTATATATGATAAACAAGTGGACCTCTTCATAGTTTGAACCACTTTAGAATTAAATATGTTCATTTTAGCGTCAGTATGAGAATCTCCACTCGTGTTTAATAATAATAATAATCCTGGATAATGCAATTATGTTTAAATAAAAGCAAGCTATATTAAAATACAATAAATTTTGACTAAGCTACTATTATATACAACGAACTTTTTAAGAAAATTACTACAACAAACTTACAAAATCTTACTGTTGTATATAATCGGTAACCTATACTACAGGTGACCAGCCAGCTTTTTTTCTTATTTTAAATTCATATATTCTTCAAGATATTCATGTGTGTTCTTATTGTTCATATGAAATCTATAACTCATTCTTTCATAAACAAAAATCCTTCAAGAATATAAACCCAATTCTATAAACTAAATACAAAACCCCTAGATCTATAATAAACACTAGATCTGTAAACAAACCCCTAAATCATGAAGAAATGAAGTTAAAGAACCCTAATATACAATCTGAACTTGAAGTTAAAGAACCCTAACATATGATTTGAAATCGGAAGGAACTAGTTGTTCAAACCTTAAATTGACGGCAGCTTCGTGGTTTGAACCAAAAATCTGCAGCGATGGCGGTGGTTTGAACAAGAAATCGCCGGTGGTGGTGCTTTGAATACGAAATCACTGATCGTGGTCCTTTGAAGGTACCAGCAGTGATGATGGTGGTTACGAAGGTATCGGTGGTGCTTGAAGGTTGGTGGCGGTGGTGGTTTGTTGCAACGACGGCGGCTTGGTGGCTTTCATATATCATACACTTCAAGAACAAGATCAAAAATAGCTTCAGTGGCTTGGTGGTTTGCTGCAACGATGGCGGCTTGGCGTTCACCGGTCGGAGCAACAAATCTTAGGCCTTTGGGGGTGTTTGTGTGTGAGATTTTACGATTTACGGTTCAAAAGGGTATTGAAAAGAGTTTGGAACTTGAATATATGTGGCAGAAACACATCTTCGTTCTTCATTTCCAGATTTTTTTATTTAAAATTAAAAATAAAAAGAATTTATCGGTTATAAAGTAAATAACCTTCTATAGAAGGTCATATTGTATATATGGGTACTTTTAGAAAGTTCGTTGTATTATTTAAAAAAGGTTCGTTATATACAATGGTAGCTTAGCTAAAGTTTATTATATTTTGGTGCAGTTTGCTCTTAAAAAAAATCATATAATTATTTATATTTATGTGGACTGTGAGGTGGTTGATACTTTATTTTAAAATCGTGAAGTTATATTTTATTTATATTTATGCTTTTGTTTGATACAAATCATATAATTTTTGCTATATTTTAGAATTGATTCAGGTGAATATGTTTGATTTCTCATCATGGTTATAACAAATTATATATATTTATTGTCAATGGTGAATCAATAGAGAGATTTTTAACTTGAATCTATAGTTATTGGATCAAACTAACTTTAAATCTCAACCTTGTTAAATCAAAATTGAAATAGTCAACACATGAAATCTGCATAACCAATTGCGATTTACACATGCTTCATGTTTTATTTAAAATCAATTAAAAAACAATCAAATGTAAAAAAAACCCAAAATATTCTGTCGATTCGGTTTCAAGAAAGATAGTTTTCACTTTTGAATTTAAATTTATTCATGAGATCACATCCAAAGTTAATACCGACCATATGCAGATATTCTTTTTTAAAATGTTTCTTTTGCAAAAATAAAATAATTTTATCTAATGGATACTCATGGCTGCAGTTAAAATATCACTATTATTAATAGGTATTAAGGATTTAAATTTTCACATTCAAAGGCACAACAACACAATTTTTTAGTGATTTTTTATTGTTTGAATTGGTTTTTCAATATATTTGACGGTGAACATTAATTAGCCATTTACCATGATACATATTAATTCATATGAATTACAGGTGAAAATCGTATCGTGTTCCGGTTAACACTCACGTGAAATGTTTAATTTTTTTTATTTAATTAAAACACTACCCGTAAATGTACAACATGAATACTACCCACATCGACCATTTAATTATACGGGTTGGTGTATCATAAACAGGTTGACATGTCCTAAGCTAGTGGCATGTTATAAACATGATGTAAATGGGTTGTTTGGTCAATGCAAAAATCTAAAATATCTATATAAAATTTAAACGGGCATGTCATAATAATACAAATTTAAACGTGTTTACATGTCGTAAATAGATAAGCGAGACAATATGCTATATATTTTTGTTTTATTTTTTAATTCTAAGTTGTTTTTATATATCCCGGTCTTATTTTTATGTATAGTTACTTTAAACTCAAATTTGATTATTTATTAGTATTACTTGATTAAATGTTTGTGTGATATACGGATTGTTTTAATAAATATATTAAATACTACACATTAATAAAAAAATATTAAATAATTATAAAACATGAAAAAAATAAGAATTTAAAAATTGTTGACAAACGGCGTCATCACTCAGACCAATGATGAAAGGGTTAGCGCGAGGTTAAGGGCAAATGTGACAGCATAAAAATGGTATCATTATACGAAGAGACATGATTGTATTTGTTGTACGAGCTATCGATCATTTTGAGTAATGTCTCACGAAATTTAACTTTGTAATATGCTTAATAAGGGTCGTGGGTTACTCAACTCATAACCATTTGATTTTGAGTTGAAACCTCACAAACTTATATGGTATCGGAGCAAAGGTCACTCGTGGTTGGTCAGAGGTCACACGAACTCCACATAACTTATAGGTATCCACGTGTTAGGTGCGGAAAAAAAAATCACACGTGAGGGAGCGTGTTGAGTAATGTCTCATATCAGACAAAAATTGACTTTGTAACGTGCTTAATAAGGGTCATGTGCTACTACTCTTATAGCTAATTGATTTTGAGTTTGAACCCCGTAAACTTACATATTATTATTGTTACAATAAGAACAATGTCAAGTCTTTATTGATTAACAAACTTTAAAATGATTATAAAATATTTTAATTGAAAAGTTATAATCGTCCAATAAACTTAATATAAATTAGTCTATTTATATTATAGTATTAGAAGTTATCTAGAAATTAGATTACATATTTCATTCTCAAGGTTTTTAGGGTTTTCATAGGATATATATCACATTTTTATTACTAATTATAAAATACTCAAACTACAAATTATTAGCGTATATTTGAATGATCTGTGTTTTTGTAACAAGCAAATTATATTTAGTTTTCTATTATTTAGATTATATCTATAGTTATTATTTGTTACAACATAAAGTTTTAAAAATTTATATAGTTTTTTTAGAAAGACTATGTATAAAACAAACAATTAAATATAATTTTTTTGGATATTCCCAAACACCGTACGGTTATTAAACCAGTTGGGGTTTTGGTTGGTGGTTTCTGGCGGTGGGGGTGTTAAAGGGTTGATCTCTAATGGTGGTTTGCGCGTAGAGAGTGGTATTGATTCAACAATATTAATAACACTTAAATTACAATAATTAATTTTTTATAACATTATTTAATTAATAATTAAATTTAAAAATGAACAAGAATTGAAAAGAAAAAAAAAGTAAAACAACAAATCTCGTTTGGTAACGAGGATAACAAGAGAAAAGACTAAAATGTCTTTTAACTAACGGTTAGCTTTAATTTCAACTAGGGTAAATAACCAATCTTGTAGCGAATATGGTGAAAAAAGGACTATCCATACATTTTCGTTAATTAAATAATTGAATTCACATTCGTTCTTAGTTTAGTTCGGTAGAACGTGGATCTCCAAAATCCGATGTCGTAGGTGTGCTTAAAATATTGTAAGCCTATTCTTAATTTCCTGATAGAGCCCTGGAGCTCACACCATTGTTTTTATATGATAATCTACTCAATATTAAATATCAAGAGCAAATAGCTAAATCATAAGGTCAACTTTATGGTCCTGAACACATCACCTCTAGTGTTTTCAATTCTATTTATATTGAATTTGGTTAATGAAATTAAATAAACAAGGTTTTCAAAATTATGAACTTAGTTGATAAGTAACATCTTCATTTTGATTTATATTTATCATTTATTTAAGAATTTAGTTTCCTAATTTAATTAGGATTCTTCGTTGTATAAATAAAGGATTAAGGGTTTTATATAAAGGTTAAGTTTGAAAACTCTCTCCTCCCCTTCTCCTCCTGATCGGCCAAACCAAACACCCTTTGGGGTTTTTCGGTTTTTGTTCGAAACACACAAACGTACAATCAAGTTCGTGGTTGTTTGGGGTTTACTCAACCGGCTAGAATGTGCTTGTAAGACTTTATTGGTGGTGGGTCAAACGTAAGCTTCCAAGGTAATTCTAAACACATCTTGTAGGTTTACATTGTTTAATTAAAGTTTCGAGATTAACTTGATCTTCTTACGGTTTTAAAGTTTTAATTTTCAGTTATTTTAATGCCACTTCCGCACTTTGATTATAAAGTTTTGATTTTTATGAATTTAACAAAAGATTGTTTTGTTGAAATGCACGTGTTCCAGCTTGTTATCACGAGGGTTGTTTTGACCATTAAAACCTATTAACACCTATCTTGGGTGCTTACGCTCTCATGAACATTTTAAATGAAATGTATGTTAGTTATTTGGTCATTTACTCATTTAAGGGGGTGTTTGATACCGAAAAATGAAACCACATAATTGGAAAATAGTTATATTTTCTTTTTTGGTAAGACAGAGAAAAAAATGTGAAGAATTGTTATTTTTCTGGAATTGAGATTATTTGTATTTTGAATTCCATTCATTTGATGGAGAAATAATGAATAGTCATCTCTATAAATAAAATATATTTTCATTAACATAATTTTGCTTATGTATATATTTTTATTTTCTTTTTTAATGTTACTATTATGGGAGAATTTCATGTATATCCTTACAAACTTACATAATTACATATATATCCTTACAAAAATTAATATTACGTATATATCCTT